>FIZR01027984.1:0-16785 GCA_900060175.1 Ferrisia virgata | reverse complement strand
GTGTTGGGTGGTGATGGGCTTGGAGTTGCAAAATTGACACATAGGTTTGGGGGCTCGTAGATATAGATGGTTATGGGTTATTTATGTGTGACCGATTCTAAGACGTGTAATGGTTATTTCATCTGTGCGTTTAAGGAGTGGAAGTTTTTTCCATGGTAGGACAAATTTTTTGTGAATGAAAAGTTTATTTTTAGTTTTGAGGTCCCATTGATTTTGCCAGCTAGCAAGGTGAGTTTGGTAAAGAATATTTTTGAGCTTCTAACCAACCAAAAAGTGATTCTGCTTACTGATTGAAACTCAGAAAATTTTTATTGGTCGATTTGTGTGAGAACTTCAAAAAACACATTAACACTGAAACTAAATAATTAGTTGAACTAGAATTTTTTGTTTTGTAATTTGAAGCCAATAAGTAGGTAAAGTTTCAGCAACATACAAAGAGGAACTGCAGCTTACAGCAGGCTATTAGGCATGACATAGGTATCACTATCCGGTCGATAATTTTACTCACGTGTTTGAATTCACTTCCAACGTACTTTGTTTTTGTTTTTTTTTGTTCTTAGGCACCTATTTTAAAAATATATAATTTTTTTCTTACTCGTTCTGTGAAATTCTACCTTTTCTAAAAATAACTATTTACCGCGATTAGATACTCGAATTAATTTCGTCGTTTGTTATTGTTCAATATTCACATATTGGCCAATTTTACGTGCTTGAAAGGTCGAAAAAATTACCAAAAATTTTGCATACCTTATAATCTATTTGAAGTATAAATTCAAAGTAGGCTTTACTTCTTCACTTCTTCCTTAACGTGTTCAACGCACGCATCATTAATTTAACATAAAAAAAAATATATATAAAATGAAAATGGAAAAAAGAATAAAATAAAAATAATTCTTCAAGATGGAAAATTATACTCGACGAAAATTTTAATACCTACCTACCGACCTTCTTTTGGCGATTAAAAAAAACACCACCGCCTTCGTATTCAAGTTTTTCGTCATCGTCGTCGATTTACGTAAAGGAAAAACTTTTCTCAGAAAAAAAATATAATTAATGAATTTCCTTACAAAAGAATTTTATTTCGGATTCGGACGAGCGATGAGGATTGTGGCGTGTAGGAACGATTCTCAAAGGAACCTTCTTGTTACAATTAAAAGCTTTCTAAAAGACGGAAATGACTTCCAAATGAAAGTGATGCGGAAATGTAAACACAATATAAAGCTTTCGTATCTTATTCAAAAATAGGTATAGAGGTAGGTATGGTCGAAATTAAGACATTTTTTTCATTTCCAATTCTTACGTTTTAGGTCGCGTCGCTCGTTGTACGTTAAAAACGCGTAGGTTGGTAAAAATTATTTTTTTGAAGTCTTATCTAAACACGTTTTGCATGAAGTCATACGAAAGCTGTTTTGCATCATTGATAAATTAACATCTTGATATTTGATTTCATTTTGGAAACTTTTCAACCGTAGTAATCAGTTTGATATTTTAAGTCTTACTTATTACTTACGTTGCATATTTCTTTTTAAAACATTAGAAACTCATTTTTCTAAATTTATTTTTAATGTCTACTTTGGCACTATGCAATTACCTTACCTATTTTCATTTGTCGAATGGTACGAATAAAGACGAATTAATTATTAAAGCTACCTAATTAATGTAAAATTACTCACCAGGTAACTGGGTATCGAGCCTATTCACATAGGTAGCAGGCATAGGTAAATGTTATGTTAAAGGTTATTGTAAGATTGTAACAGTTTCTTTTACCTTTCAATGGGAGAGAGGAGAGGACCACTACAGCTCCTATGAAATGTTATTTGATAGATCTTCACGTATAATACCTCCTTCTTTCTCTCTTATCTATTATTTTACAACAGTTTACGTCAGATTCCTTCTTTTCAAATTCATTGACAGAAATATAAAAATAACGAGTAGATAGGCAACTCAAACTTTTTTTCGTGGAAAACAAGGGTTAGATAAACAATAAATGGATTATATTCAAATACGTTTTTCGAAAAAATAAAAAAAAAATAAGAAGAAGAAAACTTTTTATTGATTAAAGAAACGAAAACAATTTTTTTATATAATACTTTTGTTATTTTCAACATTTTTACGTAAAGTAAAAACATAAACACATAATTTTTATGTAAAATAATCATAATTATGCTGAATTAGGATTCGATATTAAAACTCCACAATAACGCTGGCGATACGTTGTTTATTTTTATAATAAAAAAATAGAATAAAATGTAATTTCCAATTACAATTTGAGAATAGCAATTCTAGAATCTCCTCTTTTTTATCTCCCTTCTCCATACAAGAGAACTTTTGATGCTTTCAATTTGAACGAAAATTGTAATCATTTGATAGAAAGAACACGTTCAACCAAAACGTTGTTAAAAAGAAGGTTAAAAGCATTCCACCCCCCCTTCCGCTTTCTCCCCACCAATGACGTAGCCAATAATGGCTCAAAAGAAGGGGTTTTCAGTTTTTCTGTGTACTATTTTTTGGGCATGAATTTATAAAAATTAATTAGGTACATGCTATGCCCGAGCGAAACGAGGGCAAAATTTTGAAAAAGTAGACTCTTAACGATCAAAAATAGCATTTTCAGAAGCTTTAAGAGGGAATTTTTCACTTTTTCGCATCAGCGAACAGTAATTTATGCATTTGAAAATAACTTTACATCGTCATCGGTTTTATTAGATTGGAACTTGCCTGATCTAGGACTTGTTTTTTTTTTTTTTTTTTGGCAAATATCGTTTCATAAATCAAATATGAGGATGTGTTTAATAAGAAATAAGTTTTACCAACATAAATGTGTAAATTTTTCAAGTTTTTCTTCTTCATGGGGGGATTTAGACACCCAAATCTCCTGGCTACGTCCTTGCTCCCCATGTTCTTTTTTATGCGCAAGAACTTTATTTATTTTGAATTTAAAACCGAAGCCATCGAAAACCTTAATTTTTCTTCGTGAAACTTGGAATAATGCTCTTCCAATACGTGAAAAACCAACGTATTAAAAATATAAGCTGCAATTTTTCAAATTTGAATTTGATCAAATGGGGGGGGGGGGGATTCCGAATTTTGGGTTTTTTTTTTTTTTTTTTTTTTTCGTTTTAAAAGATAAAAACAGCAACGCTCGCTTTTTTTTTGAAAAAAAAAAAAAAAAAAAATAACCACGACCAAACGAAAACATTAATATAAACGTATTGTCATTGTGTGTGCGTATATTTTACTATCCCCCTCTCCCCCCTCTACCCCCGAATACAATGTTACTGCTCGAAGGTTTCGCTTGAACCACACACGTGTGCTAATTATCGACGTATTATGTATGAGGCACCTGAGTAAGACCTGACATGAACGCAGAGGGGTTAGACGTGTATATGTATGCTTATGTTGCCAATATAATGTTTGCGTACCATTTACAGTACATATACCATGCCACATTACGCTTATAAATCGTTGTGGTCGTATACGTACCCATATTATTTGACTTACAGCGTTCGCAAAAATCGTAAATTACCTCAGTACTTTCGTCAAATATTCAGGTATAAGTAATACCTTGCTTGCTACGCCAAGTAATGATTCAAGTATATACAATAATGAGATTCCTCGTCCAAGTAACCGGATTTGTCTCGAGATGTAAGTTACAGCGTGTTGTACTTGAAATAAGTTCAACTGGCGGTGAGTATTGACTAAATGAGGTATCCCTATGGGCCATGGAGGGCTCGAAAATTAAGTAAATAAAATTTTTTTCGTAAAAAAAAAAAAAAAAAACCTAAAAACCTGATTTTTGTAAAATATTAGAGTTATATGAATTGTCTCAAATTCTGGGGATAGAAAAACCGGGGCTATGATTTGACTTTGTTCGAAGTGAATAGTTGGAACTTTCAAGAGGGCAGATCTAGGACTACTACTGAAGCTACAAGTCAAATTTCAACTCTCCAGTACAGAAAGAAGAGATATCTGCGAGACAAACTAAAAAAAAAAAAAAAAAAAAAAAAAAAAAAAAAATTGAAAAAAATCACTCACAAAGGGCTTGAAGGAAGCTAAGAAACTGAAACGCGAGAAATGCACATCTTGGATCTGTACTAAATATACACGTCGAATTTCAATCTTCCAACTTAATTGGGAAGGGAGATATGGCGAGGGGAAGCATCTTTGAAACGTACGAATGCTGAACCTAACTCGACTAAACACCATTTTTTTGGAGTTGTAAAGCAGTTCGGTGGGGTTGAAACGTCGAAACATTCAAAAAACACATTCTAAATGCATGCCAATTCATAGCCACGTACCTCTATGGGTGGGAGGGGGGATTGTATGGAACAATCTTATTTCCAAGGTCAGAAAAGGCTCGTATTTCCATATTTCCCCTCCCCCCTCCTAATTGAGGTAGGAGACTTAAGTTTCGGATGTTACACAATTCTTGCTAATCTATCGATTAATTTTAGAATAAACCATTTTTACGATATTTACCCATCAGCACAGCACGTCCACCTCAGGATTTGAACACAACCGACTTTCAAACCAACGGTCATCCTCACTCAAATCTAACTAATCCGCTTCCAATCTAAGCGCCTACTAGCCAAATTTGAGCGATTTTGGTCGACATCGAACCGAGTAAACAGTCCTCAGCAAAAATAAAACGAATGAAAAAAAAAAAAAGAAATGGAGATGCTTTTTGGTTTGATTTTCTATGTCATATTATCAATGAAAACCAGGCTATGATAGTCCATCGACCAACGGCGTATGGGGGGGGGGGATCAACAAAATCCGTGTTGGGGCTCTAGAAGACAATTACGACGATTTTAAGCCATGTCAGATACTTATTTTTTTTTTTTCTCCGAACGTTAAAATTATTCACTCCACACGATACCGACCAAAATCGCTCCAATTCGGTCAATCGGTACAGTTTGGCGGCGAATGAGATATATATGAGTTGGAGATGACCTTGGGTCGAAATTCAGTTTTTCCCTATTTTGGGAGAGGGGATGTTGAGAAGTCAAAAACACAAAAATTACCCCTTCTTGAGCTAATTGATAGAGAATGAAATGTTGCATAGCATATCCAAAAATCAATCTGCTAAATGAAATAGGAGGGTGATATGGGAGTTCCCCCCCCCTATTATTGACCCTGACAAAGGACTGTTCCTCCCCTATCTCCCCACAAAATTGAGCTAGGAAGTTGAAATGTAGTAGTATGTACATTCAGTTGGGACCCTAGATGTGCCTCTTTGGGGTTTTAACTTTTTAGCTCCATTATACCCCCTCACGCCCACAAAAATGGGGTTTTTGATCGTTTTTTTCTCATTTTTGGAGTTTTCTTGAGTTTATTCCTCACATAACATCCCTTCAAATTGAACAAGGTACTTTAAAGTAGGTATGTACATTTAGTAGGGGCCCAAAATCTGCCTTTTAGGGGTCTCGACTTTCATATCAAAGTCCAACTTCGTAGTTCAAGTTGGAGGGGAGAAAGGGGAAGAACAGTATTTTTCCAAGGTCAAAAAGGGGGGAAAACCTTAATAGATCTCTTCCTAATTGACCAAGGAGGTTGATTTTTGGATACATAATACAACTTTGCGTTCTCTATCGATTGGCTCAGAAATGTACAATTTTTGCGATTCAAGCCCCACAGCACCCCCTCCCCTGAATTTAGGCATAAATGAATGTTGATCCGAGGTCATCCCCACTTCAGAATATCAAATGATGACAGCCTAGTTCACTTTGAATCAAGTACCATCACCGGGCCATCCCTTTCCTTGAAAAAATATTGTAAAAAATTCCAAATCGATTGATCCCAAACTGACCCCCCTCCCTTACACTGACGTCATAAAATTATCCAGCATCAAAACAAGGAAATTACCAAAAGAAATTTTCGATGAAAATTTTCAACCGACTTTTATTAAGCATCGGTGCATTATTTTTAAGTCGTATCAGACAGAAATTTCAATGTGTACCATTCGTTTATAGATTTTGCCCCCTCCCCACGCCCCCCCCCACGAAAATTCTTCCATATTATTAAATATTATACCACCGACCATAAATACTTTGAAACCTTTTTGAAGTTTGAGATAACGTTTTATAAAATTATGAAAATTTATCAAAATATTGCCAAAATTTTAGTAAAATATAAACCCGATTCTGCTTAGCAGAAATTTCGAGAGAAATGAGCCTTTTATTTCATTAAAAATCTTATTTAACGAAAATCCAACTTCCCGAACCACCACCACCCCCCTCTCCTCCGACCATCATCTACAATAAAAACGATTGTACTTAGCACAAATATGTATTAACATTTGTTTCATTTTTATTTTTTTTTTCATGATTGGGACTTAGCCCCTTCCCCTCCCCCTACCCAAACTATTCAATAAGGAAGAGACAAGAACATGGGATTTTGTTGTTTCAAAGATTTCCTGTTCGTTAGTAAAATTTTGTAAATTGGTCAAGAACACAGGACACAAAACTGGAAATTCCTTTATATGCACAAAAACAAGAAGAATAATAATTGAGAAATGAAGGTGAATAAATTATGCACAACAGGTACTTAGCAAAACTCAACTTTCAAGTGAGACGGGAGGGGGGGTGAAAACGAAAAATTTCTTAACTAAAATTTATAATTTTCACCGACCTTTTTTTTTTTTTTTTTTTTTTTGGGCAAAATGTTCATAAAAAAGAAATGAACCATAAATATTCGCATGTCAGAGCGAAGCGAAGGTGAAATTTTGAGAAAACTAATGTTTTTATTGTTAAAAATTCAACTTGGCGAGTTCGTGTAATTAGCGCCATTTCTTCTGTACCAATTTTATTTACCAACTTTTACGATTTAAACATTTTTCAAATCAACGTTTGTCGCTGGCGCGGGCGGGGGGAGAGGGGTGTGACATTTCGTTGCCCCTCCGCCACGTGACATTCCTCCTGATGAATCGTAAAAAGAGTAAAGATTTATAAAGGCGAGGCGTAACTTGAATCGATTCCATTCCAAAGAAAGCCTTTGCTGGTAACTTACATTTTGTCAAACTGAGAAAAAAAATTGTAACGATGAGAAAACTTTGAAAATTTTCCAACAAACAGAAAAATTGATTTGAAAAAAAAAAAAAAAAAAAAACAAACAATAAATCAATCGATTTATCGCAGATTGCAATCGCTTGTCTTTTTCATAATCAGGTATCAGTCGAGCGTAATCAAAGCTAAATACGAATTTACCGATTTACACTCGCACAGGACACAAAATCGGTTGAATTAATACATTCCCTCGCGCCCTGTACTTTCAATTATCATAAATATTCTCTACGTACAAGGTCTGGTACGAATGTACCGATTACGAGACAATTTTATTATCGTACACGTTCCGTTTGATTTTTATACTGCACGCACACTGACACAGAGCAACAGGAAAAAGGAGATCTAAATGTATGCAGCAGACTGGGAGGAAAGAGTGGGTGAATTTGGTACGAGCGGACGATAGCGACAAGACAAACTAACGAGAACGACCGAGTTTTTAATATTCGGTTAGCGACAACATCGGTCTTAGGCCATAGCCACGACATCGCTATGCATATCCATAATATGCTTTAGTAGCAGTAGTAGTAGTAGTAGTGCACACTAGTACAGCCATAAACGTAGCTAATGGCGTAATGGCATTCGCAAAATATGGAAAGGGAAAAGGAGGCCCGAGAGAAAGACAGAGACAATATACATACATATACGATAAATTAGAGAAACCGTTTCATCGTCTGCAACAGGGCAGACTATGCTTTCGCGTGTAAAATACCTCGTCGTCGTGTCAATTATTTCCATTACAGGTGGAGAGATGTAAACATAACGTACGAGAATACTATATAATTACACGACAAAGCCGAAAAATAATATTGCTTTCCAGTCTGCGAGTACTCGGAACCCAGATCGCTGACGCGAAATACAAATATCGGGCGACGCTACGATGGCGATGCAACGTCAGATAAAGAAAAAAAAAAAAAAAAAAAAAAAAAAAAAAGAAAAAACGGAACGACGGTTGCGTTGCGGAGGGATTGCAGAGAGTTTGTGCAGACCTATGCGATTGTTGGCGCACCGACTGCGAGCAATACGTGGCGAGTGATCATCGCAACGGATACAATGTTGCCAGAGGTTAGGCGTTGTTGAACAAGGTCGCGGGTCAACGAAGAGCGCAGAGGAGGGCGTCGGATCACGCGAACCGTCTACGACGATAGCTTAAATATTCGCCGAGTGCGGCGGAAAAGTTCAGTGGCCTAGGCCCCCAACTCTCTTCGTACATTATACGCTCTGTCCGTCCATCCGTCCGTCCGTCCGTCCGTCCTCATACTTACATACTATATACAGTATTTCGTCTTGCGCCGGTGTGGTGTGGTGTGGTGTGGTGTTCGCCGTTCGGTTCAGTCAGCCAGCGTTACTACAATATAGGCGAATACACACCAACACACGGACGCAGACACACGAAGCCGAACTGAGCCAGACATTCTCTCCCTTGTACCTGCGTCCTCCGATAAACCGAGCCTTCCTCTGCGTCTGCTGTCCCGCGTACTCTTTCCTCCGAATAACCATCGCCGCCGCAATTATGCACTCCGCTCTTACACCCGCGTACCCTGCCAACGTGGCGCGTCCGAAACGCCCAAATGCAACAATTATGTACGCGAAACTCGAAAAAGAAAAAAAACCGGTCACATTGTAGTCATAAAAACATCATACTACATAATATGTTTTAGCAGCGGTACATAAACGTTGTGTTGTGTTGTGTGTAGTGCGCCAGTGTGAGTGTGCACCTTCCTAAGTCTGGTGGCTAGTTCATCGTCGTAGAGAACGGAGCGGCTACGAGTTGAGTAAACTGATGGTCTACCGCGTAAAATTTTTCACTACGTTGGATACTTCTGAAATTTTGTAGCCGGAATCTATTTCTGATTTGACGAAGAAGAAAATGCACCAGCGGAACCGTCATCTTATAACTGAGAATAGTCTGCATTCAACGACTGCAATTTTTCTTCTGGCAAATTCCCATCGGGAGTACTTCATATTCTTTCAATGGTTTCAGCCTTACAATCTGCTGCAAAGTCAGGAAATCCAGAGACATTCATTTCACGTCGATGGAGGATGTGTGAAATCATGCAGTCTTACATTTCTGTTAAGAAGCTCTGCCCAGTCACACCAAAAAGTCAGATACATTCTTCCCAATGGTCGACAGTAGAAGAGAGCCATCTATTTCTGATTTGACGAAGAAGAAAATACACCAGCGGAACGGTCATCTTATAACTGAGAACAGTCTGCATTCAACGACTGCAATTTTTCTTCTGGCAAATTCCCATCGGGAGTACTGCATATTCTTTCAATGGTTTCAGCCTTACAATCTGCTGCAAAGTCAGGAAATCCAGAGACATTCATTTCACGTCGATGGAGGGTGTGTGAAATCATGCAGTCTTACATTTCTGTCAAGAAGCTCTGCCCAGTCACACCAAAAAGTCAGATACATTCTTCCCAATGGTCGACAGTAGAAGAGAGCCCACATGAATATCTACGGACTCTCTACGTGTTAAACCCATCTGTATCCATAGACTTGACATATGTTCACTTACTCTGTAACGATACTCAAGAACTCACATGCGTACCAAAAGGTCCATCGTGCGTTTAACCCATCCGGCCATCGTTCTAATTCATTGTTACAACAGCACCAAAAATACTGTATTACATGCAAGGTCAATGTGCCTAATTGAGGACACTTTTTGCAAAATTGAAAGTACGCTAGTTTTAATTTAAATGGTTTTTATGTGAAGAAGAATTGAACTGGAGAACTCGTACTATCTGATCAAATTCTACCCACTTTCATGTTCCTCTGAGGGCTGTAAAACCAAAATGATTCTGGTTCTGGTTTCACTTTTAGTATCTTGCTACCAGTTCTAGTTCCACTTCTTTGGTACTGGTTCTCGTTTCAAATTTTGAACCAGTCCAGGCAGTTTCTGGTTCTGGTTTGGGTTCACAGCAGGCATGTTTAATGATACAAAGTATCATAATCCGTATAGGTTAATACCAGATCGAAAAGTATCACAAGTATCATGGTCCGATCACAATGTTTGTTCTTCTCAGTTCTTTTTTTGTTTGTGCCAGGAATCGCCATGTGACACATTAACACACTTCATGTCATAATGATGTCATTACTCTTGAAAAAGACAAGAGCATTTTTTTAGTTTGCAATATCATCGCTTCAAAAAAACAAACAGTACAAAGTACCATTATCCATATCGCGTAATCCTACCACTTTTCAAATGTTTACTCGATCCAGATCAATACGGATCATAGACATCCCTAGTTCACAGCCCTGCCTGTGGCCCACGTTTTATGGATTTTTATGAACATCCATTCAATGTTCAACAGCTTAGGGCTGTTACATAATGAACTTAAAACTACTGTGAGGAGCTTTCTTTCCATGGGAATCATGAGAATACCCTTCCGCCTCAAAAAGTCACACAGGACCAATTGCCCTAAAATGGGTTCAAGTAAGTCGAAAGTCTTTGGTGGAAGACTGAAACTTCATTTATCTGGAAACGTTGCAGGAGCACCAAAAAGAATCTCGGGATCAATCGTCCTATACTGAGCTCAAATAAATCGACGGTCTTCGAGGGAATATTAAAACTTAATTTATTCGGAAACTCAAGATCTTCATGGCATATATGTGGGTTCTTCTGTATCTTTACAAGGTACACAGTAGATCAATGAGGTGTACAAGGGCTATGATTATTTCCCTGATTCAGACTGATTTATGGGTACAGATGGGTGATCAAGATTAGAGGCTTACTCCAGCAGCGACTAGGCTGATTGATGGAGACTGAAAAAGACACCGAGAATGGGATTAAATGATTGAAGATTCAGTCAACCAAGAACTACTTGCAATGGTCCACTTTCCGGTGGTTTTATACCCAAATAATTTCCCAGATAATGATATTTTCAATTCGGTGAGTTAGTGGCACTGGAGGGCAGCATTTCTGTATATCTGATCTAGTTTTCTTCATGAGAGTTCAGTTTGGTCATTACACTGTCATAGAGAAAAGTGAAGGGAAAATTTCCCTCAATATATTTCAACAATACCCGGGTTTCATTCAATTATGCAGTACAATAGAAGTTTTTTTTAAAATAAAAATAGAATCTTTAGCAATGAAATCGAAAAGTCGATCAACTCCCTTTCCAGCTACTACACTGCATAGTATTCTTGAAAGGGTTACCAACCACCAAGTATGTTATATGTACAACACCATTCTGTTAATTCTTGACCAAGGCCACGTGATAATCAAAAAACTCTCTGAAATTTGGGAAAAGTCGAAAGAACACATTCCTCTCTTTGTTGAACCAACTAATTTGATTTGTTGTAACGCTACAATAAATACTGATCCTTCATCAGACACACTGGTGTTTAGTCGCATTGCCAGAGGAAACCTCCAAATCGCGTTTTGAAAAAAATCTTGGTGTCGCATTCTGGATGAAAGCTCCGAGTCGCACCCAGAAGTTTCCTCCAAGATGCCATCTTCTCAAAGGTTTTTTCCAATAATGTGACATTGTAGTAGATGCTTAAGTCTGCTTTTCCTGTATTCTTTTCAAGTCTACTCGTCTTTCATTCGGTAATAGTTGGGTATATTCGATTTATAAATAGATAATAAATTTATCTATTTCTACTCTGCGATGCTGGGTACGTGCCTGGTTTTAATATGGTTTAGGTACTCAAAAGGTGTATACCTATTGTTACATTTTTTCGTGTATTATTACAATATACAAATCTATAAGCATCTGAATTCGTATTCATTTTAATGTACAGGGTTTCTTCCTGTCATTTTTTTTGGGGCTTAATTCGGAGGAGTCATATGGACCACACAAAATTCTAAAAGTAAGCCAAATGCTTATGTTTTTTTTTTCAAAAAGGTCCATATCATGTATTCACATTGTGATATTCGGAATTATCCAAATATCATGACAACCTACGCAGAGTTAAAATTAGCTCGAGGCGTTTAACTTTCCTCGCTAGGAAAGATGGATTTAAGGAAAAGGAAAAGCAGAGCGGTCCAGCCCATTCAAAGAATGAGGTAATCTTCCAGGACTTTTCTGAATTTATGCCACTTTGGAAGCTTAGCCAGCCCTAGTCAAACCACACAGTTCAGTCCGTCAATTCCAAAACAGTGAAATATAGGAATCCAAGATTTTATGAAGATAGAAGACCTTTAACAATTTTAAAGTTACAAGTCCCAATGCAGCAATTTTGTTTATTAACCTTGTAAATGCCATGTGAGAGACATAACATAGAGTACCAGGTGGGGTCCAGTACGACCCCATCTTAAATTTATCATAAAGTACCAGGTGGGGTCGAATATGACCCCAAATTATAGGGTGTTTAGAAGTTTTGACGATATTGTGAAACTGCCCATATTTCGCTTCCAAAAAGAAAGTTCAACGATGCCGTCACGCCGCTGACTGACTAACAATTGGCGCGCAGGTCTATTTCCAAGTGGTTTACGATACCTCAAAGTGTTTCCATCGCTTGCCATATCGCACCTTATTCTTAAATAAAATTGCTTAGCACTTCGAGAATTTTTTCATGTACCTACACACGTCTCTCGTTTTATGTTCTTATACTACTACTCGTCTATTATTGGTTGCCACTACGCATTATGCTAAATGATACAGTGTTGCCATTATAAAAAAATTCCCTTTAGTAACGAACTGTAGTTTGGGGTCCAGTAAGACCCCACCTGGTACTCAATGTATTGTCAAAATGGGGTCCATATGTGACCCCAGCTGGTACTTGCAAGGTTAAGAAATAAATGGTAATCCGAAGAACCCACGTTCGATTCCTGGAATTGGTGGCCAATTTTTCGACGAAAATTTCGCACATGAAATCATATTTTATTTGTTAATAAAACATGCTCCATGCGAGATTAAACACCATGTTACTTCCTGATTGTTTTGGGAAAAGTTTGAAAAGCTCAGATCAATCGAATTTCGCTATTCTTATCCCACCATCAAATTTTGGCACCATTACAAAACAAAACAGACAATTCAACATATATTTTAACAGCAGAAGAATAAAGATTCCTTTTGCTCGAGTCTTTCCTACACAAAATACGAATATTACAAATAAACGGATGGTCGGTCACCTTGTCGGTCAATCAAATAACTGAAGATTCAATCGAAAGTTCAACTTCGACGCGAAAAAAATATTACCATCGGCGACTACATTATTGACATGAATATCAAAAAGTGAAAAATTGACGATAATGGAGTACGTCCTTCGTCGTTTTCACCTCATTTTCCCTATCGAATAAAGGATAAAATGAAAATTGGAATCGAATGGGGAAAAAACAACGAATATAGATTGGAAAAATTGTAAAAAACAAAATAAGACTCGACTGGTTCGAGTTTATTACGCAAATATAAGAAAATTCACGCATTTAATTTCCGAACTAAAAGGTAGGTCCTTAGGGATGCTAGAGGGTACATATGTTCGTATGTGAATCATATTGAGGGTTCTAGAAGTAACAGTGCAGAGGCACACATACAACGATGCTATTTGCTGCTGGTCTACGAGTACGTCCATCTAAGGACTAGTCAATGTTGAAGTGAAGCATCAGGGTAATACAACGTATATAGTTCATAATACTCTGACGCGAGTGAAGTACCATACATACAACGTATGTACCATTCGTAAATGGAGAGATATGTGAGGTGTGTATTATTAGTCTGAATAGGTATGTACTATGCAGTATAACATATATATGGAGAAAAGACAGAGAGAAGATATGGGTGAGAGAGAGAGGGCGAGCGAGAGAGTCGAATCTATGGTGGTTTCTGCTGTTTCGGCCTGGGCGCTTTTTTGAAATGGCGTAATAAATTTGTTATATTCGCTTGAGCGGAATACGAGAAATTTTCCGAATCAACGAGTCGGAAGTAAATACTCGCCTTTTTGATTTTGTTTTCGCGAACGTACTAGTGAAAGGTTTTAATAATAAATGTTGCTATGTGGTGTACGAGCACAACAGCGCCACAGACGTAAGAAAAAAAAATAAATAGAGGAAAATTTCTAGCATACTACAGACTAGCTCATCGATGACCTCAAGTTCACACCAGATCTGACTTGGGATTTTATTAATCGAGCAGATGGAAAAAATATTGAACCCGTGTAGCCAATTCATTTTAAGGATTTTGCTAGAGTGTAAGAAGATCGGAATATCAAATACTACTATTTAGCCAATTTTTGAAATCGAATAGGTTGACTGCAATCCTTTTGAGGATATCAAAAACAACAGATTCAAAAAAAAAATAAAAAAAATAGGAAATGATTCGTACTATTTAAAAAAATATAAAGGTGAGAAAGTAAAAGAAATATTTCTTCTTGAAATTACCATTTTGACATGGATATGTCTTAGGGCTAGGGGGGGGGGCAGTTTCTGAAAACGTTAACTTTTTGATGTTACGTTTATAGTTTTGGATAAAAAACTCACAATGAAAGATGGGTATCAAAATCAAAACAGCCCTGGTTTAAGCACCCCTGAAATAATAACGTTAATATATATGCATATCCTGACCCATGTCATGTGATCAAATTTGTTCGTGGCACTATGCTCGATAAAGTTAAAATGATCTGCTGAAAACAAAATGAAGGAACTGAAGGTAATGTAGGGTTATGCATTAGTACTACACGTGCAGGGAGACAGGTGCAGCAACCCATTCGCTTCCCTCATTCACAAACTCCTGCAAAAAGGCACGTTTCGTGGGCCCCAAATTTAACATTCGTTCATCTTCTAAAATGACATCTCACTCAACATTCAATTTCGGTAACAGTAACACGATCATGTCGAACGAAAAAGGAAAATTCATTACTAAATTACGCGAGCTTTTCGGATCCGATATATCAAGTGATGATTCGTCAAGTGACAGTGATAGTTCCAGTGATTCGGACAGTTCAAATAATAGCTTTAGTGATTGCGAAAGCAAAAACAACTCTGATACTTCAAGCAGCAGTTGTAGTGATGTACTTCACCTGGATGCCTCACCCACAATAGAATACTCTCCTCAGTACATGTTGCCAGCATCTCCACATCCTGCAACCCCAACCATACCGAACCTTCCAGACAATTCATCCATTATAACATCAACCTCACCTTCATATGTTTCCTGCGGTCTGAAATGTATCAAAAATATATCAAATAAATGGGGGGAGGGGGGGCAATATGGATATAAAAATGCAGGGTTTTTGAAAGAGAGCAATAATACGATGAACTCAAAACGCAAACTTCATTTATTCAATTAATTAATAAAGCAAAATAAGCGATCAGCGTGTGCATTTTAATAATTTCAATAGCCATACTCGAGCGATTTTCTCGCAGAACACTCTTGAATACATTAAACGACCATTTCCCTCCGACAGAGACAACTGGTGCGTAGTTAAAATTACCCAACTCAGCTGGACTGAAGTTATTGAATGGTTTACAAGCCAAAACAGATGCATCGCCATTCAATAGTTATTCCAAATTCTCAATATCCGAATCTTTTTTAAAAATGTCTTGGATTTTGTTCGGAATCTTTTTGTTACTGCGAGATCTCAATTTTTCACAGTCGCCATCTTGTAAAATAAAGATAAATACAGAATTTTGTTTTGAAATTTTTTAAAAGTTTTTTTTTCATTTTTTTCATTATTTTTTTTTTTTAGGAGCAGATTTTAAAGGAAAGTTAATTTATCTTTTTGAAAAAGTGGATTTTACGAAATATGTCGTAAAAATCGAAGAAATTGGTAAAATATATCTACTGAACATATGTCAAAAAACGATAAAAACGCCTAAAATATGTCTATTTGATGCTTTTCACAAAAAATATGCAAAAATATGCTCACACAACATGGGCTCATTTTACTCGGAATTTCATGATTCGCAAAGATATGGTAAATATTTCTACCAACAATCCACCAAAAAAAAAAAAAGAAAAAAAAAAAAAAGCAAAAAAAAAAAAAAAGAAAAAAAAAAAAAGTCAAAACATAAAAATTGCAGCACTAATTATTACATAAATTTATTCAAAACAACTTGGGTCAAGATTTGACACTATTTCAACATGAAATACACAAGTTCACGCATTCACTGCAACCAAATCAACAAAACCATAAAGGCCATGTTTATTCTCTCTTATGTCCTGAAAATGCTTCAAATATCATAAAATATGGTACGAGTCAGATACGTGAAGAGCTAAACACCTTACAATACAGCACATCATTCAACATCGAGGACAAATTCACAATACTGACGTATTTCTCATGCTAAATACACAATCCACGAACATTGAAGACTTCAGCGTTAAAAGCATGGAAAATTTAACACAACTACCTGCCCTTTCACAGACATTGGGTCAACATTTCATACTTATATTTCAACATGAAATTGACAAATTCATACTTTCACTGCAACCAAATCAAAAAAATCATAAAATATGACATGAATGGGATACTGTGGTATGAGAGACCACGTATCAATTTTTTTTTTCTCTTTTTCTCTCTCTTTTTCTCTCTTTCGACATTTCATCTTTGGGTTTTTCTCTTCATTCAAAATTATATTGTATCAAAATTATCTCGTATCTAAATTATCTTTACCCCCGCCAACCCCCGCCTCGATGTGTAAATGTAGCTGCACATCGATGGTCTTCGAATTGTATATCGACTACTACTTGCTTGTCCGTCGTATGGTTATGTAACTTTTCAATATACGTCTCCGTAATTTTACCGTTCGAATCTTTATTAATTTTTGATATTAAT
>FIZR01027980.1:0-18761 GCA_900060175.1 Ferrisia virgata | reverse complement strand
GATATAAAAAAAAAAAAAAAAAAAAAAAAAAAAAAAAAAAAAAAAAAAATTATTTGTGGTAATGAAATTAAACGCAATATTTCGTAATTGATATTTTTAGAAAATAGGTGTCTAAACATAATTAAATTAGTTCAATAATGACAAGCGTAATGAGAAAAATCATTTATGGTACTAAATATTATAGAGTAAGTAGGTAGCTTGGTAGGTAGGTACCAAAAAACGTATTTGTCCTGCTTACCTATTTGTGTTGAAATTAAAACAAAAAAACGATCTTTAAAAAATGATAAAATAAAAATGGATTAAAATAGGAGAAGTGTACGGCTAGTTTCGTACAATTCACATTTTTTCGAACCCTATACACAAGTGCATATGAAAAAGAAATGTACAATTTCAGTCACCACCTTACAAAAACTTGATTTCAAAAATCAACCATACACAAATTAAATTCTAATAGCCATTTTATTGATTTTGATCGTAGGAGACCTGTACGAATTCTCAAATTCGGAATCAATCAAATTACCCTGGAAAATAGCGATGGTACCAGCCGTGAAGAGATATTCGTACGGTTACGAATATCGAATGTGATATGCATTTAGAAAGCCGATGTTATTCGTCGTCGGCTATAAATAAGCAAACGGATAAATCTGAAGAAAATATCGAACATGCAACGGCGACCGCATCGATCAATATAAATCGTAGTTGGTTACGAAATCACAATAAAAGAGATAAATCCGTATCTGGCGGTGGAACGGGTATTTTTTCATTTTTCCAAAAATTTCGCGTCGTGAATAATAAAAACGAAGCGAACAGCGTAACAAATTCGAGATATTCGTTAGGTTCACCGCAGTCTAGCAGGTATTCTTTAGCCAGTGCTGGTGTTGGTAGTGGCGGAGCTGGAGCTGGTCGTCGATGGGAGAGCATCGAATCGGTAATCAGTTCAGCAACAGCGACTAGTTTTGCGTTCATTCCGCCCCATCAGTTACGTCAATTCAACTACCCTAGACCAGCGACGAAGATCATCAGTGTCTCAGAAAAGGAACAGCTACGCACGGAAGGTCGTGTTTCGAACGGAGCAGATAACGGATATCGTTCATCGCAAAATAGATATCGTTTGGTAACCGACGAAAATCGAACGACCGCAATACCAGCAACCGACGATACTAAGGAAATAGCAAACGTCAAACGACTCAATCGAAATTCAACCGGGAATATAGAAAATTTCTGGGTTTCCGCTACTTCTGATAAAGTTGCCGTTGGCTCCTCCGTACTGCACAGCGATAAAAGAACTACGAATATAACGCAAAAGCGTAAACGTTGTCATAGACCAGGAAAAAGAAAAGCTCCACAACCACCAGGATTTTCGAATCGCATCAATACCACGAACGTCAACGGTAATCATAGCAAACTTGTTAATGGTATAAGACGAAGATCCATCAGTATCCATTACGAAGACAATAACGTCGAAGATGAAAACTACAGAAACGATGAAAACCGAGATATTAACGTGATTGCAAACAAAACAACGATTTCTTCATTGTATCGTAAAAAGAAAAAACGTCAGGCTCCTCTACCGCCTAAAATAATGAATGACCAACGAAACAACACTGATAACGTTGATGAAGTGGACAATCCTGATACAAAACCGCAAACTCAACATCAATCCACGACGAACGATGATCTTCCGGAAGCAGATCAGCAAAACGACAAAATGCCTATAACGTACTGCAACGATTCGTTGAAATTAGAAAAAGGTATTCTGAAAGCTAATAAACGTAGCGTAGAAGTGGTCACAAAAAATGATACAGTTAAATTAACGTCACCG
Source organism: Ferrisia virgata (assembly GCA_900060175.1). Taxonomy (NCBI): domain Eukaryota; kingdom Metazoa; phylum Arthropoda; class Insecta; order Hemiptera; family Pseudococcidae; genus Ferrisia; species Ferrisia virgata. The sequence goes on along the minus strand of FIZR01027980.1, from coordinate 16,939 downwards.
ATCACCACGCAAACAGCAGCAGTCTCGCCAAAACCTTGGTACAAACGAAGCTGTGTAAAAGTCAACACCCATAATAACTTGAGTAGCTTCCGCGAAAAAAGAAATTCTTGCCGCAAGGATGAAATGGATCAGTGGATGTTGGAAAGCGGTATAGCTCGTTTCAAACGAACAGACGATGATATTTTCAAAAGGCATTCGCACATCTCCGTATTAGCCAATATCAGTGAATTGGATCGTCAAGCCAGCGAAATACTCGAAAAACAACGTAAACAGCAACGCGACGAAATCAATTCGGCTGAAGCGAAATTTTACTCCGATTTGTTGGCACATGATCAGTCAGCATATAAGGAGCGAATGGTTTCCAACGAAAATTCTACTTCTAACAGTAAAAAAAATAAAGATTTAATATCAATTTTGAATAATCTTACCACTAGCGTTACGAAGATGTCCGTCCACTCTGCTTTTGTATCGTCGAGAAGTGTATCTCACGACACTTATAATAATGAAAAAAACACCTTAGCCTCCGAATCCAGCTCATCTTCGGTCAATAAAATAAGCGAGCGGTCGAGACAAGAATCAACGCAATCAGTAGGTAATCTGTTGGGAAATAAATATAAAAAAACATCAAAATTCGGAGAAATTTTCGATAAAAATCATCGCGGCATTAAAAAAAAGGACGAAAGAAAAATAATGCTGAATAAATCTTCTACGTCTTTTGAAACAATCACCGATACTAAGGCTTGGTCGAAAGAAAAACCAACTGTAAGTACTGCATTTGGTTCATTCATACCGATGAAATCGAATTCCGAACCAGATAACACGAACATTAGTCGCGAAGAGTTATTACCTGTTCAGAAAACACCGCAACAGATAGCACGACCGGTAGAAAAACCTTTCAGTTCATGGTCTTGTCCGCAATGTAATTCGGAAAATCCGTCGTGGAAATTCATTTGCGAGAAATGTAAAAAATGGCGTCCATATTCAGTGAGCAGTAGAACGACAGATCAGCGGTATTTTATAAATCTTGAAAAAGACATTGCGAAAAAACCCAACAGCAATAATGTAGAGAGAAAACATGAACAAACGTTGCAAATGGATTTAAACGTCAATAATGCCGCATTAGAACAAACGAACGATGGTTTTAATCTGAAATCGGAAAAAATAAAATCCAACTCCAAGTTTTCAAGTTCACAGCGAAACACTCAAAGACAAGAATTTTATTCATCTATAGCAGCATCTGTTACCTTAGATAAAGTCGAAGACTTGAGAAAAAATGGTATTTCTTCGCAAATAATTAATCCATCGTCATTAAAAAATAATCTGAATGGCACGCAACACGGAAAACCACAAATCACCAATCACACCGTACAGTATTACAGTGATCAAGACAGGAAAATGCTGTGCGATATTTTAAAAGAATTAAAAAATTCCTTATCTTCTAGTCAACGTGGCAAAGTAGCTATTAACGTAGAAAATGAACCAATCGAACATAAAATAATAAATACTGTGGATTCGGTTCCTTCAAAACAATCATCAAATTCTGTCGAGAATACCGCCACTGCCTCTAGTATTTCAAGGAATGGTGAAGCCACATCAACTAGAACTTTCACCGATGCCAATGATTTCATTGAGGTAGAGGTTACTCAAAAGCATGACCCATCGGCTACAGGTACTTTACTATACTTAATCATAATTGCCACCACTCAATAGGTACTTACCTATGAAAATGAACCTTTGGGATTTCTTATTTTAAAATAAACTTGATGCATTTACATACGCAGGGTCCAAGGAACTTCAGCAAGCAAAACACGAACTAAACGATGAAATCGATGGAGGTGAAAAGTTACACTTACCACAAAATGAGCGGAGACAATTCAGTAAGTAACCATAATATTCACACAGACATGGCAACGTCCTTTGAAAATTTCCAAATAGATGAACCAATATAAGTAATAATATTTTTGAAACGATATTATTTGAAGATGAAATACAACTGACTGGAGCTTCAGAAAACAAAAGTGTCCCGGTGTTGGCAATTAATAGATTATTGAAAAAATTACAAACCGCAATTGCAAATGGTCAACATCATGAAGCTGCTAACATAGCACGCGAATTAGCTCGTTTGAAAGTAAGTTGTCATATGACTCGACGTAGCCCCTTCGGTCGTCCTGGCTCTTCAAATTCGAAAACCGACAGCATACAGACATCAACAAATAACTCACGCGATACTTTTATGTAAGTATCATGTTCAGACTATTATATCCAACGTCACATGTATAAGTGCTTCTCATATAATTATAATTGTTTTGTACTTACATTAAATTCGTATCAATCCAATGCTCTTAGAATAAGCGTGTACATCAAAGAACAAAACCTTTGTAGAGGACCAATACCCTTACAAATTCATCACACAACCACGCTCGAACAACTCAAAACAAAATTGTCCAACGAGTTCAAAATTCCGACACAACGACAACAATGGCGAACTGAAACTGCCATATTGAACGATGAAACTGCCGTTTTGCATGATTTAGGAATTGATAAGCCAGGAAATCCGTTATATGTTCACTTGACTGAAAACGAAATAGTAACAGGTAAGAACATTGTGTTCATTTTACTTGACTATTACTCTTGAATAATATTTCATACTCAGTTATTCATACCTATCTATCTGATGTAGAAACAAGCGAAAACGTTGACCCATCTTATCCAAATGGAACTACCTCCAATGTTCAAAACAACGTTCAGACGACACAGAATAATCATGAAGTAAAAGTAGAGCAAAAACTTGAAGTTCCTGGTTCTCAATCACCGACACCTGATAATTTAGAGTAAGAGCAAATTTCAAATAATAGTTATGTATTTATTTCGTTACATCTAGTTACATAGGTACATATATCAAATTTATTTGGAAGACGTTCGATCAAAGCTTTTGGCCTTTAAGCCTCTTCATTAGTTATTACTGAAAAGTAAAGAAAGATACTTCAACGTACAAAATATCTGTATTGTTTACGAATTCTCTGTTCTGTAGAAGTAAAGTAATACTCATTACTTGATTAAATTAATTTGTTGATAGTTTTTACGCATTAATTTATGGTCCTGATTCTTACTGAAAACTTCCAGTTCTGGAAATGTTTTGCAGGCCTTTATTTCAATCATAAGTTGGTCTTTCATTAAATTTATAAAAAAATTAATTTGAATTATAAAATCTTTTAGCTACAATGCCGAACATCAAAACGATATTATTGCTGAAAATGAAATTAACGAAGATAATGATGAAGGTAATGCTTTCAACGTCGATGATACTCATGGAATAATTCCTACTACGAAGGTTGACTTCGATGACGGGCACCAGGCATCATCAACGCGAATTGTCGATAAAAGTGTACCAGATGATAACATTACAGCAGCTCTTCTACCAACTCCAGGTAATACCTAATCTAACCGCAGCTGAAATCACTAGCACACTTCTAGTTTTGGTTGTAAATTTACAACACGCAATTAAGTATCAGTAATGTATTTTGCTTTATGTTATTTTTGTTTCTTTTGTAGGATGGCCGTGTACTGTGTGCACATTGATAAATGAAATTCATATAAAATTTTGTGCAGCTTGCGGCGAAAAAAACGTCAATGCTGATATAGTTGAAAATAAACTTGATAATGATTTGCCTTCATCGTCAAAACAGTATCATAATTACGCACCTTGGCGAACTACTAAAAAAGAACTTGAAGAGAATGTAAGTAATGCATTGTCTCACGGTTTGTACAGTGCTTGTGTGTAGTAATTTATGTGGTTTTTTTTTAAAATTAATTCTAAAATGATTACTTGAGGTGTTTTTGAAAATTTTACGTATTATGTAATAGCCAGTTTCATTTACAATTGTCAGCAGAATGATCATCTCGAAGATGAAAATGACAAGAAAAACCTCTATTATCAAGAATTGATAGATTTAGAGAAAAATGATCTTATATTAAATAAAGATAGTTTCGAATGCAGCGTCTGTTGGCTGGAATGTGATGAAAATGAAGGAATCGTTCTACGAGATTGCCTGCATACATTTTGCAAGTACCTAATCAATCATTATTGGTCAATTATTACAAGTTCAAAAATTATTTACTCGTACCTATGAACATGTGTGCAATGTCTGTCGTATGCACAGAGATTGTTTGCAACAAACCATTCGATTCAGTACCGAAGCACAGGTGAAATGTCCTTTTGGAAATGCAAGCTATTCGTGCGATAGTGTCTTGCAAGAACGTGAAATCAAAGCGGTAGTAAAATACGATATGTTTATCGTTTTGGAAAAAATTTTGATCTTTTGTAAAATTCCGTTTTTTTTTCATTAGTTAGTGGATGCTGATGAGTATGAAAAGCACTTAGCTCGGTCACTGTCCGAAGCTCAGAATAAAATTAAAAATGCTTTTCATTGTAAAACGGTCAACTGTACTGGTTGGTGTATTTACGAAGATAATGTGAATGAATTTCATTGTCCAGTTTGCCGAAAAACAAATTGCCTTACGTGTCAAGTGAGTAGAGAATTTTTTTTTGCTGTAACCAGAAAAAATTGAATGAACATTTTCGATCCTAGTCTATATCGGACACAATTTTCTTCAATATGTGTTGTTGGCTATATAGGTAATCCACGGGGGATTAAACTGTAAACAGTATCAAGAAATGACGAAAAAAGAATCCGAAAACAATGTTGATACGAGTAAAACAAGAAATATGTTAGAGGTTCGAAACTAAGTTTGGTTTCATGTGTGCGATCTACTTTTTTTCAGATATACCTCGTAGTGTTCCAACCGGTGAATATTTTCTGTTTTTATTAGGAAATGGTGGAAAAAGGCGAAGCAATGGTATGTCCAACCTGTGATATCATATTAATGAAAAAGTGGGGCTGTGACTGGCTTAGATGTTCGATGTGTAAAACAGAAATTTGTTGGGTAACTCGAGGACCACGTTGGGGGCCAGCGGTAAGGTTATTCTCCCCATGAATAATAATAAAATCCTCCATCAAGTAGTGAGTATCAGGTGTATCAGTTTGTAATTCGTCAGTTTCTTTTGTTGTCTTTCATAGGGTAAAGGAGATACTTCGGCTGGATGCCGATGTGGAGTAAATGGAGTCAAATGTCACCCACGATGTAACTACTGCCACTAATTGTGCTGTACGATAATTTCACATTTTTTTCTTTCCCTTCATTCGTATGTATTATATATTTTTTTTTATACGAAAGTTCAACTACTTTATTTTATCGATAGATTTATCCCGGTACTGGGGGAATCCAAGAGTGTATCTGAGCGCGTGGGTATGAAGTTGTTAACTGTTGATGAAAAGTTTGTACTACATATTTATTTGGGAAAGGTATATTTTTTTCGAAAAAATAATTTCATAAAAAGAATAATCCGTGATTAATTTAATTATGAAAACGATGTAATACTATAAGAAATTATGTGCGTAATAGATTGTTCTACAATTCAACTTGTATACACAATTCAGAAAGAATATGTCAATAAAGTAGAAATAAGAAGTACTTTTTTTATTTTATTAAACCAATAAACCTAGATATAAAACCGATGGAAACAAGTGAATAATGAAGAATTCATTGTTATTATAATGATTCGATGAAATGTTGAATTGTTAATACAATTTTTATACTGTCAAAAAAATTTTGCTAAACTGGATTTGTAGTTACAAGATGTTTTCTTGAGAAAGAAGTGGACAGTTCATATTATTTTAGTCTTGCGTGTATTTATATCCGCGTAAAAGAGTATAAATTATTGTGTTATTAATATTTCAACTAAGAAACTGGGATTTAATTCGAAATAGGAATGAATACTTACGCATTAGAGGGCTACAAACTCTATCTACATCTGTAAATTTTAATTTTTAAGCGTATAATGCAATCAATTATAATTTATAACTGATTTTATTTTCTTTACCAGAAAGTTGAACTCAATAATTCATGGAACACTGGAAGCAGTGAAGTCATAAATTGGGGAGTTGTTTTCATTGGTTATTTTGCTTCGTATGTCGGGATTTTGTATTTCAAAATAACCAATCAAATTACTCATTCATCTTCATAAAGATAAGTGTTTTCTTACGCAAGAATATAAAATTCTCTTTTTTTCAAAATCGATTTCAAACTTTTATTCAATGAGCTATCATTATTTTTTACTTTTTTTTCAACTTTTAATCTTTCAACGGCATATTAAATGTTACAAATGAATTTCATCGAAGATGAGTGAATAAATGTAATTAATTAATTACTCTAAAATTTAAAATTTGACCAAAATATTGTTGTTAATAATGATAAATATTTCGAAATCATCAACTCCACAAAAGTATAACTTTCATCAATAAGAGACTTTTTGTGATCGTCTTGAAACGTACCTGAAACATTTGTTTAGGTTTCTTATCTCATCAATTTATTCCACAACAGACGAATTTGAAATGAAAGGAAAAGTACGAAACCGGTGAGACGATGACTCTGAATTCGGAGAATTAAAGGAAAAAACTACTATTAAAAAGAGGTGTAATATTGAACATGTAGCTAAGTACTTTTGCGATGAGTACACTTTTTCAAAATAATTCGTATTTTCATACGTCTCATTTCATATTCAATGTCTTCGTCTATTTGTATAAACATGGAGACTGGTAAGTGGAATCATGTTTTAAATTAGGCATATGCACAGTGCATTATACGTTGTGTTCTATTTCTACATGCTAATAATGGAACCGGTGATTTCCATCAGCATTAATATCATAATCGTTATCAGATAGTTCGGCCTGAAAATATTCGTAAATATGCTGATTTCGAACATACACAAACTGAACGGAATATTTGACCGTACCACAGACTGGTACACAGAATTCTCCCAAGTTCAAACGAATATTTTAGTTGAGATTATGCTTTTTAAACGGATTATGTATATGCCAAAAAAATGTCACGAAAAGTGATTATGTATTTTTTGATTAAAGTCCACGTTTTGAGAAAATAATGCCGAATGCTATTAAATGTTTACGTAATTAGAACTTTCATATACTTACCAGTGATATAATTTTCTATTTCAGAATCTAAGTCATGGCAGTGTGAATATTGTACGTTTATGAATGAACCAACATGGCTAGTATGTGGAATGTGTTATAAGGAATGTAAAAGCACCGACATCAATGGTACGCAACCGTAGATTATGAATGTAAATTTTAAATTGTTAGGGATCAGTTATTTGGTTTCGAACCCAGTGTATTTTTAAATTTTAAAGTAAAGAAATATGTGATTTAGTTTAGAGAGCGATTAAAATATTATATTTACTGCTTAATGTTTTTCTTAGGTTTTCTGTTTAATAATCCTGTAACGGGAGACGTTTTGGATGGACTTGTTCTGCGCGCTGCATCCGGGTTTACTGTTCAGCCTGCAGTAGCTACGGTAAGTGCTGCTGCTAGTGCTACTGCTGCTACGGTTACTGGAACTCATTGCTTAACTGCGGTCCCTATTACCACCGGAGTTGCTGCAGTAGATGCAAATCTTAATTATCTTACTGCTGGAGATACTGCTCAAACAGTTTATAGCACCACGGCTAACGCTTATGTGCCTTATAGCACTGCTTATTCCGTAAAGAGTACTCACACTTCTTTCAAAAATGTTGTTCCATCTGTTCTTGATCGCGTTCCAGAAGTGAAATACACACCTTATCCCGTCGGCTCTGTTACCACCACTGCTGCTGTTGTCAATGGTAATGTTAAATTTACTACTACTCTTCGTCTAGTACGTATTACTGAGCCGGCTACTGTGTCTTCTTCAAATTCTACCGCTCGTTTCTGTATGATTACTCCTCAGTCTAATCCTTCTTTTTCCAATTCGTCTAATGTCACTACAGTTACCTTTACTGTTACGCCTGTTTCTACTGTTTTCGTGAATTTTCCTTCGTATAACTCTTGTGTTCGAATACCTTCTCTAGTTGTGAGACAAATTTTACATATCCAGTGTGCAGTGCTGTTACTCAGCCTAGTATTGCAATGTCGACAAATTTTTGTAATGTTATTGTTGCTTCGCTGACTTCTAATATTTGTCAATTTAATGCGGTCGCTCAACTCCCTGAATATAATCAACCCGTGACACCCTTTAATTTTCCCACAGCTGATAATACTACCACTTCACTCGTTGAAACTGCCTCTACCGTAACTACTACCGCCTCTTTTAATGGCGCTTTTCGTGTTACCACTGCTCCCTTTGCTGCTGCTTATACGACTGATACTTCGCCAGGTTGGTACTCTGTTATTTATGTACATATTGGCGATATTTTAATAAAAATTGGTAAGTGTAATCTCTTTTGATTTTATTTACGCACGTCGAGTTAATTTGGTGATTATTTTTTAAGGTTGGATGTGTTCATATTGTACGTTTAGCAACGATAACCTTTTACTGCGGTGTGCAGTTTGTGATACGCAAAAACCGAAAAATAAACCTGCCGCCCAGCCAATTCCGCCAGCTCCCGAATTGTCTCCTGCTACCAATAATCCGAAATTAGGAAATGATGCTTGCTTTGAGTGCCCTCACTGTTATTTGCTATTTGCTCAAAGTGGAGGAATAGTGTTGAAAAATTGCGGTCATTTATTTTGCAAGTAAATATTACGAGTACATGATGATTGTAATTTCTGAACGAATTTCCAATTGTATTGAGTTTTTTCATAGAAATTGTTTAAGAGATGTGATCAGCTACAGTGCGGAACCTCAATTAAAATGTCCCTTCAAAATGAAAGGTGTAATTTGCAACAGTTTTTTGAATGATGAAGAAGTTTGCTCAGTGTGTATTTTATATTTTTGGGTTATATTTAAAATGTGTTTTCAATTAAATCCAGTATTTATTAAAAATTTTTTTTATTAGATTTTGAATTTGGAATATGTCGCTGTCGGTAGTTCTGTCGTAATAACCACTCAACCAGCACAGTTGAATAATGTTTCTGGTGCATATCAAGCGAACAACGTTGCTGAACCATACCATGCGAATATTGTTGCGGATCTGTCTCAGACGAATATCATCGCTAATCCATCACAGCCGAATTTCGTTGCGGGTCCATCTAACTTAAAGACAGCTGCTGATGTTCCTAAATCGAATACTACTAATACCGGCCCATCTCTAAGCGTTAACATTGATATTATTGATTTATGTAGCGATGAAGATGAAGAAGCTGGAGACAACGTTAGGAATTGTCCGTCTGTAATTGTGAGGGTACGTCTTTATAACGATTCTTATCATACGGGTTAGTGGTTACGGTCTATTTTTCTGTTAATATCGTAACTTATTATCATTTCTTCTTTTGTAGAACGAAATAAATTATCAGGAACTGTTGGAGTTGGAGAAAGAAGTATTAATTCGGAATTTAGAAAATTTCGAATGCACGGTTTGCATGACGGATCAAGGTCCAGGCGAAGGAGTTGTGATAAGAGATTGTTTACATACGTTCTGCAGGTAGAAATACGTGCTTGATAATTTATTAGTGAGTGATCTGTTTAGTAAGTCTATTTTGTTGTAGAGAATGTTTGAAGCAAGCTATAAAATGCAATACGGATGCCGAAATGAGATGCCCTTACGGTGATGGAACCACTCGTTGCGAAAGTACGCTACAAGATCGTGAAATAAAAGCGGTAATTATTAAACTTTTCATTCATTCGTAAAGGTAAAATAGAAAGTTTAAATATTATTTAAATACGTTTAGCTAGTGGATCAGGATGTTTATGAGAAACACTTAACAAGATCGATCACCGAAGCTGAGAACAAAATTCAGAACACATTTCATTGCAAAACCGTCGATTGCATTGGTTGGTGCGAATACGATGAAGAAGTCGCCGAATTTATGTGTCCTGTTTGTTCTAAAACTAACTGTATCAATTGCAAGGTATCGTACTAGATCCTTCAATTATTCGAGTGTCAAGTTTCAAAGAATTTTTTATTTATTTTCTTTTTTGTTTTCGCAGGCAATTCATACCGGATTAGATTGTAAACAATATCAAATAAATGTACAGCTGAATTCCGCTAAAAATTCCGAAGATGCCAAAACCAATAAAATGTTACAAGTGAGAAAAATTATATTTTTATAATTTCACATTGATGATTCGCTTGTGTTGTGATTTCATCCCTGTATTTGTCTTTATTCATTTTAATGTTGTGTAGACTATGCTTAAAAAAGGCACAGCAATGCATTGTCCAAAATGTGGTATTATTTTAAGTAAAATAACCGGCTGTGATTGGTTGTGCTGTTCGATGTGTAAGACTGAAATTTGTTGGGTTACCCGAGGTCCTCGCTGGGGTCCTAAGGTGAGCAAAGTTCATTCTAAATAATATGCTTGATACTATTTGATATTCTGTTAGAGACTTTTAATTAATGTTCGCAATTAATCGTCAATTACATTTTGATTTATAGGGCCGCGGTGATAATACGGGTGGTTGTCGTTGCAGGCTGAATGGTAAGTTTTGCCATCCCAAATGTGGCAATTGCCATTAAACAGATCCGCCTCGTTTTTATATTGTTATTTGTTGTTTCTCGTCGTTTAATTTTGTAAGTTTTTTTAAAAATATTTACCCATTTATGTTATTTTTATCGTGTTCATTTATGAAATAAATTATTAATTTTGTACGAATGCTTCTCATTATAAATTGGTTCTGCATATGTTCATAATGTATGTGCATGTGTTCTACGCCGAGAAAAATACATAGTAACTTGTTCGTTCTTTTCGATGGTTCTGATGCTAAATTCCCACATGAAGTTACCTTCGTTCTTTGTATAAGTATTTTTTCTGAAGAAATTCACAAACGATCAATTTGAAGATCATTTTGATTACCTGCAGTATGTAAAAATGGTAAATGCACGACCATTTTTCTTTACGCTACATTCGAATTTACAGAAAAGTATTTGAAAATTCTTGTAGTCTGAACGTTTATTCATTTTCGTGAATTAAATAATTTTTATAAGAAGTATTTTCTTATTGCGAAATTCGAATCACTGTCACCGAGATTTTTGCAGATACTTTCAAATGAAAATGAAAGACACGTAGCGTTTCTGTAGAAAAAAACGGTAACTATTCAAACCACTAGGGATAAAACAACAAGACCAACCAAAACCGAAAATAGTAATAGCCAATCAGGACAAGGATTTCAAGACCTTGAACCCAGTATGAATGTTGAACCTAGCCTTGAACCTTGAACGTATACTTGAACCAGGGGTGTGAAGGTTAGTTGTATTTGAGAATGAAGTTTCATTTCATTTTCATAACATTTGCTTGCCTTAGTTACCTCGCATCTTCGCATCGTAAATTGTATGGATTGTATTTACACAATGTGATTGTGTGATTTTACTGGTTGTGGCGTACTTCATACTTCAGTCGTTTATCTGCGTTAACAATTGTCAAGTGAGTCATATGTACTTTCCATTGCCGACCGTTAGTTTTATACTTACTCACACTCACGTAGTCGCATTGAATGTTGAACTTGGTTGAATGCAAAGAAAAAGAGCGCGTCTAGTTTTGAAAGCATTTGTACAGCCATTTTGTTTTTGATAAAATCTTTATTCTTCGTAAGTTTGCCTTTGTGTTATGTGCTTGAAATTCAACCTTCAAGGCTGCTTGCAATGTGTTTTCCCAGTGCTATTGAATTTTATCGCATATGCCGATAAGTAGTAGACATTTTTATTCATTTAGTTATCGTCTTTGTAATCAATCACTTATCTGCGATTTGTTTCTCGGTTACGTCATTTGAATTTCTACTACGATGTCTTATTGTTGTCGATGTATTTAGCTACTATTGGCTTTGCTGAGTCAAAGAAATTATGCGCTATTGCGCTTCATGTATTATTGATTTTTTGATGTGAACCGTTTATGACAGATTTACAATCATTTTCGGATTTTTACGTTAAGATGCTCAGTGCTGTAATGAAGCTTGTGATACTAACTGACAATGAGTAAGTTCCTATTGGGTACATAATATTTGGTAGTGATTTTTTCAAATACGCGGTCATAATTTTTGATGTTTTTCATTACTCGATTTTATTAGTGAAGCACCTTTACAACTGTGCTCAATAATGGTTCGGTTTACGGAATCAAACTACACTTCCTGAAATGATTCGTTTATTTACGTTGATTATCGCTGGTTCGACGCAACGTTCATGTGCACTCATGATCGTCATTTCCATTGGTATGCATTTTAAATATTATATAAGGAAGTTTATATTTTCTGTTCGCTTTTAGTGAAGTGTAGGCGGTTTTTTTCAGATAATCGTTTAAAATTTGTGTCTTTTTTCAAGAATGTGACATCCAGGATAAGTGTTGTACAATTCTGTTTCGATTTGCCGAATCGTAGTATAATTGTTCAAATATTTCGTATATTTATTTTCTTAGATTGTTGCTGATGGAATATGACTCCCATAACCGCCATATGCATGCATCGTTTGAACATTGAACTGTAGTTATTACGGACGCGACTGATTTTTAGCCATACTCGGTGGAAAGCTACTTCATTTACTTGTAAGTTTTTCATATCCGTTTACTTTCATTGAAACATTGGTACTTTTTTTCTCAAATTATCGCATGAAATTAGTTGCTGGGAGGGTATTGTATGCAATTCTGTTTTGATTTTCGGAACCAGATTACGTACGTTGAATAATAATTGATTTATGGTAGCCGCCATTTGGATGCGTCATATCAGTGTTAAAGTAGATACTACGGGTGTAAACAGTCTTCATCGATCGTCGATGGCAAAATATTGATATATTCAGATTCAAAGGTGAGCTCAGAATTTTTATTTCTAGATTAGATTAATGCCGCTGTTGTTTTTTTTTAATCATTAACGATATAATTTGTGTTTTTTCTCATTACCAGATTTTATTAAGAAAACATCCAGATCCGTTTCAATCTGCGGACCTGCAATGCATTTGTCGGCATGACAACTGCTAACACACGAAGTATAGTAAGTTTATGATATTTGCAACACCATTTCATTGATGAAATTTATTACTTCACTGAACGTATATTTCTCAACTTCAACGGTAAACAATGAAAATAATTAGTTTATGCATGCTTACATTTGAGGTAAATCAAAACTTTTAGTTTCCTGCTCATGATAGCTACTGAGAACTAAATTCAGCTTCAGAATGATTACACACATAATCATATTCACTTATACCGATTATATCAAGTTTTTTTTCATCGTTACTTTTGTATTTTTCTTCAAAAAATATGCATTATAAAGTCGCCAAATTTTAAAACAAATTTATTAATTAAAAAAAATATGAAATAGTTGCAAAAAAAATGTACTAGCGGTATCTAGTGGCAAAAGTGAAAACTAAAAAAGCTTGAAATCTACCTAGTCAACAGGTAATTGTAAGTAGTGTGTACGTTTGTGATGCGTGGTTTTGCTTTCTCTCTGGTGAATGCTCTTTGGAATTATTATTGTGTTCAGTGTTGGCGTCATTCCGCCATTTTCATTACGAAGTTCGTCCAGGATGATTCGCAGTAAAACATTTTCACTTATTTGCTTGTGAAATTTAATTGTGAATTAATTTACAAATGAATTTTTAACGAAATGAGTATGATTGTCGTGTTTTTTATTTACCAGTCGATGATGAAGTGTTATAAACGCTCGTGTGTTACGCAGTTCGGTATCCGGCTTCCGGCAGCGAGTAATGTTACATTTGGCATGAAAATATTTGTAAGTAAAACATTTTGCTGCTATAGTTACTAATTCCACCTGTTTCAATGTTTACTCGTTATTGTGTTCAAGATAAATTAGCATGAAAATTGAACGGGTTTTATTCTGTATGTGCAGATGGATGTTACGTAAATCAAACGATTGAGTGTTTATTCGATGCAGATGATTTAAGTTCCGTGAAATGAGACCAGGAAAGTTCATTGTTAACGTTATTGCATTTTTCGTAACATCTCGTACTGTAGTGGTGATGTAAGTACCTCTATCTTCACACTTTATTTCGTGTTTTATTGAGCTTAATTTTTCTTTTTGTAACGAAAACGACAGTTCTACGTATTTTAAATTCGAACAATGAGTATTATTTATTGCCGTGTTTGTGAATTGTGTAAAACCAAATTTATAACGAATTTGATAGAAATTCGTGCATCAGTATTGCACATTAAGACTGAAGTATTTCTTTAAGTGCTCTTATGCGCATTTGTACAGATTCGTTTCTTTTTTATTATTTAAAATCTAATTGATTAAGAAAATTTTTGAAATTTAGAATTTTCGTGATTGTTTCATAGATAACTATGTTGTGAATAGAGTATTACGCGAGTTCGACTCAAACTATTGCCATATTGGCCGAAGCAAATAACATACGTTTCTAGAGCTGCCGTTTATTTCTTCGTATCAAGTATTGTGAGTATTATTTATCATTATTATCAACTTTTTTATTACATTTGAGGTTTTTCTTTCTCCGAATAATTTCTCGGAATTATTTTTTCTATCTCAATCTCCAAGAAAATATACCTTTTAGGAAAAATCGTTATATTTTGGTTCAGTGTTGAAATTTTACACACTATAATTATGGTTCTCGTCATTTTTCTTGTCGGATGTTTTTTTATCCATAAATGGCATTTTAGAAAAGGATTAAAAGATTATACCATTCTTCTCTATAGTTTGCTAAAAAATTATCTATATTTATCAAAAGGAAAGATTTTTTTTTTTTTAATTTTTAGTCACATTCAAGTCTATGGAGTTACAGTGACTTTTGGTTTCTGTTTCGATATTAACATTTTTCGAATATGAAATTACGATAGCGTGATAAAACCGATTTTATTTTGTATTTTAATTTTTCAGCCCCGTTTAATTCGTGAAGGAGACTGTTTTCACTTTTTGTTTGATGTTGAACTGGAATTTATGTATTTAACGAAAGTAGAAGATTATTTTTCGGGTAAATGATTATGGTTAATAACTTAATTTGCGTTTTGTATTGGATTATAATTTTTAGTGATGAGAATGAAATTGACGCGGTTTTCGTAAAACCTGATAAATGATAGATCAATATTGGAGGAGTTATTATGATTAATTGAACTTTGGAAAATTTTTGTTTAGCGTCATTTTGTTTTTAGTCAAGGTTAAATTGTTTTTAGATATTCTGTAAAGAAAAATTCATTTTTTTAAAAAATCAATTTACTACCCGATGGACTTTTCAATTCAAGCGCTATTATTAATTATGTAATTCGTATTTTAATGTCAAGCATCGTCTTATTAATCGACCTAATTTTTTCAGGTATCCAAATCGTTATACTTGAATCCATCACGAAACGTGTAATAATCAGCGTTCACGTTAGCATCGAGTGAATCATGTGCAGAATACACGATCGCACCCGAATCAGCTACTGAATATTGCTGCTCAGTCAAAGCCACCGATAAGCTTTCATTATTGCTGCTTCACCACCAGTTCATCTCGGACGTATCGATGCAATTCACTGGTTTTTATATTTTATCTCACGTTGCTTATTTTTGTTGGTACACGTATCGTTCGGTTACATACTCGTATGTCGCACGGTTGCATAAAAACAAGGTGAAATTTTTATTAATATGCACCCGAGTTTGAACTTTTTATTTCTACCATCACCCCCTCCCCCCTCATATTGTTAACCCTAATGCGAATTTCCTACAGATTAGAATATGCGAATTCAAACTTTGAATAATCGTCAAATATTTAGTATTTTTTTTTCAACGATGTGGTGATTTTTTGAAACAAATTGACGCGTATAAAATTTTGATTGGTGGATTCTTTTTAGAAATTGCGTTCAGCTAGAAAAGTATGCGATTTAAAACGTAATACATGCGGTGTAATGAATACTTCTCTTCACCAATATGATAAATTCATTGTAATTTGAGTACTGGACGTTCATAAAATTTCGAATACGAAATTATTATATTTTAAATAAATATCACCCGTAGCTCCAGCCATCTACACGAATTTTATTCAACGTTATGAGAATGCTGATCATTTGTAATTGAACTTGATCCCCTTCGCCTAAGCCCCCCTCTTCCCGCCGAGCAATGTTATTTAAAACCTGTGATAATTACTTCGTGTTTGAAATGAACAATTCGGGACTTTGAATAATATTTGTTATACTATAAGATTAACTGTTTAAAACTATTGTTCAACCTGCCCAATGTATTTATAAGTTCATTATGTTATTCATGTGATAATCTCTTGTCATTCCCTCTCACTATTATCGCGTATGTTTTTTTTTTTTACCCCTGCACCTATGGTCTGCTTGCTCTTATGTTTATGATTTTATCCTCGCGAGTTTGATTTTTCATTTCGAATTGAATATTTTTGGTTTTAATCAAAACAACATTTCATCATAACGTTTCGATCAATTTTTTTTTTCAAGTTTTTCATCTTAAAAATATATTTATATTTCAAATTCGAAAAATAATTTAAAAATTTCGAACTGTAGGCGAAATTAGAGTTCGAGGTGTCGTTTCGCGATGATGTGAATCATATTGGCACACATTATCTCGAAGCGCACCTTTACTTAGGTGTAACGCCAATGTGGGTATCTGTGTGACCAAGGAGACCTCACCACATTGGTTAGACCCCTAGGTTTTTGCGGCACTGGCGCGATGCGTCCCCAGTATCTGGGATACCATGACCACAAGTCAGGGTCTGCATTAACCAAAGGGTGTAAGATGCAGTTGATCACGTTCCTTGTAATGATAACTAAACATCGTAAGTCTAGGTCATATGTTAGGGTTTATGGCGCACTAGTGTGAGTATGGTGTGTCTCGAGGTGTGTAATTATCAAAATCAAGAGTGTGTGACTTAAGGGAGTAGGTAGCCTGTCCCGGGTGCCGTTTGTCTGGATTATTTTTTGTTTACGGGGTTAAGGAATTTCAGAGTAAGGCGTGTCATCCGCAGACCGATCTTATAGAAGGTCCGGGTCTGTCAGAGCC
>FIZR01027975.1:0-40051 GCA_900060175.1 Ferrisia virgata | reverse complement strand
TTTTTCCCGGGTCTTTTTTTTTTTTTTTTTTTTTTTTTTTTTTTTTTTTTTTTTTTTTTTATTCGGCATAAGGATGACGGTACCCAGAGGAGTGTTGTGATTTTTTTTTTTAGATTTCTTTGTACCTTAAAATGTTCTCGAAATGACTGCGAAAACTTTGGAGTGCTTGTAAGGCCTTTCTTTGTCGTTGGCATTCTCTACAGCCCCCTAAAACCAATTCTTTTTCTTTATTAAACATCAATTTATGACCAAATAAGGTGGTTATTAAACGCTGCAGAAGAGGACACTATTCCAAAAAATTTTCAAAAATTACGTGAAATGTACAATACTCCTAATAACGACAGAAATTATTTCTAAATTGCTAGCTCAAATACGCGACCCTGCAAGCCGCCACGATGTTTTCAAAGTCAATTTCCAGGTCATATTTTTGAGTCTGAAAAATCTGAAACAAATGTACAGTACTCCCCCCTCCCTCCCTCCTCCCGATACCTTCATTTTCGTACCAAGTTTGAAGAAAATCAACGAAAAACTCGTGAAGAAAAAAATTGACGTAAAAACTTCCTCTAAAGTGTATTTTTCATTGCCCCTCCCCCTCCCCCATGACAACATTGTTTGCGCGAATATTATAATCATTTCAATTGAAAAAAAGAAGCCATTCTTTTTTTCTTAATCAGTGATAAGCATCACCTACATAAATCTACATACCAAATTTCAACTCATTAGCCCAATTTGGAGGTAAGTTATGCGAGGAACAAACTTAAAAAATGAGAAAAATAAACAAAAATGAACTTTTTTGGACTTATAAGGGGCGCAGTCGAGACCCCCAAAAAGGCAAATCTAGAACCTATACTAAATCTACATACCTAATTTCTACTTCCTAGCTCAATTTGGAGGGGAGTTATGAGAGGAACAAACTTAAAAATAAGAAAAATCGACCGAAAACCAGCATTTTTAGGGCTGTGAGGGGGTGCAATGACTACGAATTGCCGAAATCACTATAGGGTACATCCATAGCTCCTGCCGAGTTCATATACAAAATTTTAACTATCTAGCTCAATTTGGAGAGGAGATAGAGCTCGAACAGTCCTTTTTTAATGACAAGAAGAGAGAAAACTACCATACCTCCCCTCCTAAATGACCTAAAAGGTTGATTTTTGGATTGGCTCAAAAAGAAACAATTTTTGCGATTTCAGTCCCTCAGCACCCACTCCCCCAAATTTAGGCAGGACTGAATTTTGACCCGAGGGTATCCTCACTCTGAAATATCAAATCCACTGTCAATCGAAGCTCATTTTCCAAATTTTATCGATTTTGGTCATTTTTATTTCCGGGGGGAGGAGGGTAAATATCTGACATATACGAAAATAGTCCGAAATGACTTAGCCTGGTTTTCAATAACAATATGACATAGAAAATCGAGTACACGTTTTACTCCCCAACATTTTAGTGACGAAAAAAAAATCGCAGATTCGTATAACTAGTGCCTAACAAGCCCCTTAAAAAACATAAATTTTAAGATCTCAGGGGAAATGCCTATATTCTTAGCCTCCTACAACCTTTCAACCTAATTTCACCGCCTGTCCACAACTTTTTCACCACCATTTTAGACGCTTTGATATTAAACTGACAATCCACTGTGCAAGATTCTACGTTTATATTCTTTTTCCTGCCAGTAACGCATTTTGTGCTCTTCCATTAAACATCTCGCCGTTCAATTTCCCAACACAACGAGGCAATTTAAAGTACATAGAGAAACCGTGTTTTATCCTTTACTTTGCTCAAATCAAATTCGAAATCTATTCTGAAAAAATCCCAACTCTTACATCTTTCTTACACCGAGTGCAAATCCAATTAGTTAATTTTCACTCGAAGCACACATCGCGTCTCGGACCAACCACTCAGCCGCACCAGACCCGACTACCATCCCATCCAGCAGTAATGTAACGATAAACGTCGACAATGAGGACTATATCATCAAAGCTGGTATCATCATCATCATCATCAGATAACTAAAAGTCGTTTGGCGACACGATGAAAACATCGCCTTCGCCAGCACCGCGCATTACGTTAATCATCCGAGTAAAATACTCGTCAATGGAGGAAACGAGTAAGGACGGGGAGGGGAAAAAAAGGAGGGAAAAAACGAGATAAACCACACCGATAAAGGGCTCAGACGTTAATCCCGAACGTTAGACGAAACCACGTCATTTTCAGATCACCTAATTACCGTCTTCGTCGTCCTCGTCTTCAGCTATACAAGCATCTCGCTGTATACCTAAGAGTAAACCACCGACGACGAAGACGAAAAATGACTTTTTATCAGTTCGATTGAAGATGCCATCTCTAGCGCAGCAACCACACCTCCGCTTTGTCGATATACCCGTGCGAACAAAAAGGAAGGAAAAAATCCATCTCCATTAAATACAATTTCCGGCGCTGCTCGTGTGATGATGGTGCGGTAGAAGGTGACGCGAGTACCTTTTCTTTTCAGCTCACCTCGCTCGCTTAGGTACCTGTCTATGCCTACTCGATCTTCGTTGATTATTTCTTAATTAACAAAATGCACTCTATAACAACGAAGCGCCAATTATCAGACAATTTATGATAATTAACGAACAAGAGTCAATCTGTAAATTGAATAATGTTAATTAATCAAGGTGGTGATTTTTGCTTATACACTCGTTGCAGTTGTTGTTGTCGTCGTCGTGTACACAGCACAGCTTACAATTTACTCCGGCGACGTTATTCGTGAACTTCAAATTTACGTCGTGTTTAGATATTAAATTACCTATTTACGAAGTTATACTCGCGATGTACCGGGTGTATTTTTTTTTTTTTTTTCATTTCGGTCTGTCTCCCCCGTTGCGTTATTTCTTTTGTGAAGTAATTGTCGTTGTCGATGTCGTCGCCGAAAAACATGCTACGAGAACTATATCTTAATTAGCTACAGAGTTATATATTCCTCCGGTGTAAGAGAATATAATATTTATCTTGTAGGTTGGGTGTATTTTTCATCATCATTATCGTCATCATCTATATGTATATAAGCGCAAACAAACGAACCAACCAGGCGAATTCATTAACTGATCGCGAATTCGAATTGTATAGCACAGACGAGCATGCTGATACATACGATATATCGAGAGTGAAAAAGAGTATGAGAGAGACCTCGCGCTCGAATTCTTCAATATCCGTAACGTCGAGTCGAGTTCCAAGCAAGCGTATAATTTTTAAAATCAACCATTGGAAAATTCCTAACAATCGGGGCATTACCTTAAATTTGTCATTTATACGAAGCAAGTGTTTTATTTCCCACACGTCGATTTTTATTTATTTATTTGATTAAATCTCTCTCTCTCTCTTTCTCTCCATATATATACACCATTGAGTCGCGTTTTTACTGGGCAAGCTTTTTGCGAAAAACCAGCAATCGAATTGGGTTTCTTCAAATCGCTCTTTCCCAACCCCATTGTGACCGTTAAACCGAATAAATTTATATTTATTTAGCAAAATAAAAAAAATCCAAATAGTGCGGAACAACAATCGTATTTTTATAAAATTTAATACGTTTCATTTATCATTTCACATTCGTACGATAGCGATACCTACCTACATATGCGTTATTGTACGAACAGTTCACCAATATTTAGTCCACTCAAATTAGGAAAAAAATAGAAATAATTGGTACTTTCGAGATTTTGGCTGATAATTGTTCAGACCGGCCCCAATAAGCACCCCTTAATATCTTACATCCCTAACCGTTGTGTTTTCCTTTCTGGGGATGAGCCATGTTCCGAAATTTACTTTTTGCCCAAAATATCGGAAACTAAGCGATTTAGCGACAAAATGGTTATATGAAATTATATTCCTGATAAAATTTCCTTTAAAGTGGTACCAAGTTGGACGGATTTTACTGAAAACGAGGGCTTAAAAGGGAAATACAAAAATTACGTAATTTTTACTATCACCAAAATGGTTGAAAATATGGCGCAAAATTCGTGTTTAGCGCCTGGAAAATTCTCGAAAGCAGATTGTAGCACTCATTTGACACGGAGAGAGTTCGTCAAGTTCAGTCTTACATATGGAGGGGGGTTGGAGATGTCACTCCCCCTTTTATATGTTTCTTTTAAACCATGAAAAGCAAGCGATACATACGTATGCGTTGAATCATAGCAAATTTTGACTATTATTGCAATATAAGTCTTCAAGTACAGTTTTATGAACAGGTGGGGGGGTGTGAACCCCCTTCATATGCTGCCTTTTCGAAATTATGGAACGTCGTGATATGAAAAGATTTTTCTATTCATCATTACAAAAATACAAAATAAAACTAATAAGTATCATTTGCCTTTTATTTTCACTTTTGTCGATTAAAAAATGCTCGGATTTTGATCCAACTCACTGAAGTCGTTGACTTTGGGTTAAAACCCGCCATACAAAATTTTGGGCCCATAGCTCAAAGGGGGCGGGGTGAGTTGTGGAACTATGGGTCCTCAGAATAGGGTCATTTTCGAAAAAGTCGCAGTTTCACATCATTTACAATCTATAAAAATGATGTAGGACCTCGGTCATGGAACTAAAAAGATGCGATTTGAGATTCTGTTTATATCTAGCGCTTTTCCGGTTTAATCTGAGACCACTTTTGGCCTTCTATCAGGAGGTTGAAAAGTTATAGATAGCTAAAATCGAGATTTTTCATTTAAAAAAAATTGCAGTTGAAGAGCCTATTACCTCAAACACACGCCTAAAAAATTTTTTTAGCATAGAAAAGTGGATTTAGCTCGAAACAGTTGGATAGTTTTGCATAGCATTGCTGCCAACATAGCAAATAATTTTAAGACACTGAATTGTGAAAAGGTATAGCCGGGTTAGAGGTGATTTTGGCCCCAGCATCGATTTTTGATCTAATACCCTCAAATGGTGCACCTTGATGTAAAAAAATTCTGGGAACAATTTTAACCATTCCCCCTTCCCTCCGCCCTTTCGAAATTATAGTCATTTTATTGCATTATTTTCAATAATTTTTAATTTCAACGGAAACGAATGAAATTTTCTGTTCTTTGGCACAAAGTTACATCTCATAGAGGTGTATTTACGATAATTTTTTCATAAATTTTGGTGCACTCTTTCTCGTGGTTTTGGCCATTTGAAATTTTTTTAATTGTAAAAAAAACGCTGACGGCGAAATTTAACTACTTTTTGAAAATATCCCAAAAAAGGTGTTTTTTAACGTAGATTTACCTACCGTATTCACTTTTGGAGAACTCAGTTGCGCAAGGGTTGAAAATCACTTTTTTCGAAAATCGAAAAATAATAGAACACATTTGTGGAGCGGGGTCAATACAATGTGGTAAAAATTTCAAACTCCTATCCCTTTTAGAAATGTCAATCCGGCTCTAAAATGGTACAAAATTTGAAAAAAAAAATTCAAAACAAATTTTATTAGAAATATTTAGTTTGAGTACGAATAGTTTTATCCGTAGAGATCATTTCACACGATTTTCGAATGTGAACCTCCTTTTTAAAGCCATATAAAATGTACATTTTTTTCGTTTATTTGTGTATCTTTCAAAAAAAAAAAAGATAGAAAATTGAAAAAAAATTTAGAGAGCTAGGTACTCATAAAAAGGCGAAATTATCAATATTACAATCCATTTAGCTGATGCTGTTTTTTTTACCATTTCTACATGCTTTCACTAATTTTACAATCCCATTGAGAATGAGATATTTTCTAGACATTTCCTCAAATGAGCTAGTTGGGTTATTATATTAATAATCTTCCCATTTTATGAGTCCCTAGTTATTTTTCTTTACCATTTTTTGGCCATTTTTTTTTTTTTAAATAAACGAATATGCCAAACATTTACTTACTTTATATGACCCTACAAAGGAGGTTCACATTTAATAATCCTAAAAATTTTCAAATCAAGGTGCAGTACACTCCCTACACAATGATTTGAGGAGAAACCCCAAAGGCTGCTTTCCAATGGAAAAAAATGTAAAAATTAATCCGTAATTTTCCATTTTTTAACATTCAACACATATTTTTTTCTGCATTGCAAAGCAACCTCCAGGGTTTTCACCTCGATTATTGGGAGGGGGCGGGAGTGCTACTACTCGATTTAATGATTTTTAGTGCGGATCTCACAATAAATTTTTCAGAAGTTATCTACAAAAAGCTGAAACAATCAAAAATTGTTTACTATGCTTTTCTTTACTTATATCGTTACTGTTTGCAACCCACTTCATCCTCACTCTTAATTTTTTTATCACAATCCCTCACTTGTATTTCTCATCTTTGGGCACAATCATTTCACTTCTCCTGCATTTAATTTCAAAATTGGAATTTGTGTTTCTATTTTTTTCTAAAAATCACTGATTTTTTTTCTCAATTGATGTTTTTTTTTTCTCCAAATAAATGCAACCCTCGGAGTAACCACCCAAACCACTGAGTTGAAGGTGCTCTCTTGTTAATTTTAAAATTTTTTAATGAGGTGCCTAATGCTTATTATAACCTTTTCAAAAGTTATTTAAAAAAAACTAAAAAAATTGCAAATTCTTAGTCATGTTTTTTTTTTGTATTTACTTTGTCATAATTCAGGAACCATTTCACTCCCATTTTTAATTTTTATATGAAACATATTCGAGAGTATATATCGCGTTTTAGAGCAAACAGCGAATTTTTATCGCTATTAATTTTTTTTCTACGAATTTTCAAAGTCAGCGGCAGGTTTGGACGAAAATGAAATTTTGAAAATAGCATACCTCAGCCCCTTTGATTTTTTGGGTATGCTAATCCATTATACATGTAAGTCTCATGAGTTGACCTAACACTGGTATAAGAATAATGGAGTTAATGCAAAACACCCGGTGTATACACAATTTTCGAAGAAAATTCAACCCTCTTCCCCCCGCACTCCTCATCCATCTACAATAAAATGCTGCAATTCTCTCTCAAAGAAATAATACTTTTCGCTAAAAAAGTCGTGAATTTTTACTACCAAAATACCTTACTGTTATTTCTGTAGGTGGCAACACCGATAGTTAATGGCACATATTGCTCCCCCTTTTTTTTTTTTAATACATAATTTTTTCAGCATAATATAACATTTTAAAGGTTTTTATCGCATAAACGTCCAAAATGGAACAGTAAAAAAAATCACTCGAAAAATCTTATAATCTGTACATAAAATCGCATTTATATCGACCCCAGATACAATCAAACAGCCGTGTTCCAGGTTCACTCTCGATTTCGGAAATCTCTATAGTAATCCATTTGTTCGTAATGGTTGGATGAAAAAAAAAATAAATTATGAAAATTGCGTCTAAGGAGCAAAAAGAAAGAAGTACCTTACAAAGAATTCGAGTGCCAACACCTAATAAATATAGCCTTAATATTTCACTCTTGAAATCCCTCTCTTAAACTACTTTCATAATTTTTAAAAACTTTCAAAACGTTACGAGCCGCGTTCAGTTATAAGGAAGAGTTGAAATTAAAAATAATTCTTTTTTGATCAACTTTGTTCCGTATTTTTTTTCCCTCGGTTTGGATAAAAAAAAAAAAAAAAAAAAAAGGCCCGAACGCGAAGACGAGGGTAAAAAGAGAAATATTTATGAAGTCAAGAATCCGAAACGAAATTTTTTTTAGACGTCGAACGCTTTAGTTTTCTCATTATTTGAAAGAGGAAAGTTATTAGCGAAAAAGGAAACAGCGACGCAATGCGACGTGTTTAAGATTTAAAAATTAACGGACAGGTTGGCGTGGATTTAGAGACAAGAAATTTTAACCCGTCTTTGATATGAAATAAATGGAGCATCGGTTGGTTCGGATGCTCTTTTTATTTTTCTTTCGCAGTGAAACTCGACTGATGAAAATAAACTGACTGTGAATTCAACATGAAGTTAGATTATAAATATAATGCTGAACTGACTTCAAACCCGAAATAACTTGGGGTTTTTGAGTCCATTAAATTTATTACAAATAAATTAAAGCACTGGGTGGGATCGAAAAAAAAATTGAATTCTTCGATTTGGCTGCTTTTTGAATATATATTTATAACATTTTTTGAATTAAAATCTGTCCAAAATTAACATTTTACCCAACAGGTCCATTGGTAAAGATACTTCGAACTGCCAGAGTATATTTTTTTGAAACCCACTCCTCGTCCTCCTCGACCTCCTCTCCTCTCTCATGCCATATCTCGCTGGTTGCTCAACGACTTGCAATTTGTTTTCGTTTTCAAGTTCACCAGATAAATGATTGAGAGAACCATCACATCACAAAATCTTTACACAAATAAAATAATACTTAATTCTCGATTAAATCGCGAACCGTAGGTCCAAGAAAAAAATTTTGGGAACATAATCAGTAGAAAATTATATTCTCTACAAATTTGTTTCTATGTAATTTTTTTTTAAGATGCACTGTTCCCGAATAAATTCGAAAAACATTCAGAAAATCATCGATTTATGAAAATTCAAGAAATGTGGGTGGAACAATGTATTCAGGGAGCTAAAATTTCATATCGCGAGGGGAGGGAATTTCAATTCGAAGTATGCCACGTACCCCAAAAATTGATTAAATTGAAGAATTTAATTTTTTTCAGCGAAGATCGGTGGAAAATATTTTTCTAATTCTACAGCCTTTAAACTACTTAGTTGTGACTTTAACAGATTAAGCTTCAATCAAATCATCAATATTGCCTTTTCATAATGTCAATCCTCGATTTTTTCTAATTTTTAGCCATTTGATCAGATATCGATACTAACAAAATGTTAAATCCAGAATTATATCCCTTCATTAGCCAGATAATCTAGTACATTTACATTTAAATCAATCAATTCGTAGACAACGAACGCAACTCAAAACGACAAAAATATTGATAGGTCCTCCTAGCTACACACTTCTTCCTGCCTATTGAGGGGAAAAAAAAGTAATCAAACGCATCGCACAAAGCTACATAACCGTCAAACACATTTTAAAATGTTGGAAAAAAAAATCAATTTAAAATTTTTAAATTAATTAGCTAATCCATTTTAATGAAAAAAAAATCTCTGTGTAATTATTAAAAGTTGAAAACTAATGCGTTAAATGTCAACTTTCAACTATACGCCCTAAATCCATTGTAATCTCGTTATTATAAATTAACGCAGCAGGTAGTTGTCACCACGTACTAGATTGATAGTTTTGGTATACGTTTAAAAGCTGTTAACGATGATGGAGAATTCTCTTCTTCATTTAGACTCGCGCCCCAAAACTTTAATACGTTCGTACCTGTATAATTCGGCGCGAGGTTTTTAATTAAACAGTTTAATTACGTAGAAAAAAACCTCCTCCTTTGTGCGTCAACCACGCAGCCGACCTACACTTACCTTCAGCTAGGTAACCTTCTGATATGTAGGTATTTAGATTTACTGTATGCATACAAAGTATAAAACATTATATAAATAACCGTTTCGAACATAATGCTGAATTATTACTATAATACTTTTGCTTTCAAATGTACTATTTACGTATTATAGGTATCGTAAAGTATACACGAGAATACCTTTACAGTTATACCTACGCGGCCTTTAAATCATCTTCCTTCCTTTCTTCATACAGGTACTTTTACAGTAACATAGGCGTAGTAACCCTTACGTTCACATATGAGGCAGAAAACTAAGCACACACTTGGTTTGTAGAATTTATTCGGCCATCTTTTACGCTGAATTTAAGCAATGAATCGAAAGGTTGTACTGATTTATGAATTCATACAGATGAATAAAACCTGGTACCTCAAGTACATCGATTTAATCTTCACGCAATTAAGGCTACACATATTTGTTACTCTGCCCTTATACGTATTCATCTTCCTCCTTCTCACCAGCACTCTCTTCACCTGATATTGTGATAACCAGCATAGAGTATGTCTGCACTTCCTCACCGGTGACCTTGTGGGACAATTTTTTTCTTGAAAAAGGCGTCATAAGGAACACTTCTGGGTGCTGCATTCAAGAAAAAAACTGACCCTACCAACAAAATGACGCCATTCTAATTGATCCAACCTCCCAAAATTAACATTACCCCTTATAACTGCGAAACGATACGACCCAAGTCAAAATTTATAATAACAAAAAATGTTCTAAATAAAATTCAGAAAATTTTTTTCCCCTAGTTTAAACTCGGTAGAGGTCACGTTTGCGAGAAGGACGCACGTAAAGTTGGGTATCGGAAATTAGCACAATTTTCTCTTATGATCATGAAACGATACCAGTCACAATAAAATACAATGCATACAATTTTAAAATGTTACTTGTAAAATTTGAAATATTTTTTTAACGTACAACGAACCCTTGGAGTGGTCACCATCGAGAAATATTTGCGTATGGAATAGCTCGTTGTGCCCGAAATCTAGTGATTGGAGGGGGGGGACTAATCAGGATACGACTCTAATAAATTCCCGCAGGAACATCTATGATAGTTTTTATCATGCAAGGATAGTCCCAGAGAACATTTGTGACGGTTGTCCTCGGAAAAAGGCTGTCCCTTTTACAAAATGGCGGTCAAACCCGCTACACCCAACTCAAAATTCAAAAAAATTTATAATGACCAAAAACATTCTCCTTAAAATCCAAGATATTTTTAACGCCTCGAAACTCATAGAAAACGGAGTTTCAAAATAAATATTATAAAAAGATAAGCATACTACATTAGGGTGAGCTGAATTTTGCTTTGACGGGGGGGGGGATCTGCAAAAAGCGGAGTTACAATGGTTGCGAAATTACCTCAGAAAGATGTGGTAAAAATTTCAGCCCTCGTTTCCATTCAATTTTTTAAACTTATAAAACTCGTCTAAAGTTTAAAAATTTTCAAAAAATCGAGTGAGAAATTTATTTGAAAATTTTTTCTAAAAAAGGAATTAGGTAATGATCATTAATGAGAAGTTTTTATCATTACCCCTCATTTCAAGATTCTTATAAAAATGCCACTTTTTGTTTTTTTCGCGATTCTACGAAAAACCACGAAGTAAATTTTTTTTTAAGAAACTCCCTCCTGAAATGGATGTAATACATTAATTTTAGGTGATCAAGGGAAAAATTTCTATTTCATCTCCATAGATGATTTTTTAGAAAAGCTAAAAATAAAAATAATAATAAATATCTGACATGACTAAAAATCGTCTTAATGGTCTTCTAGGACCCAAAAACGGATTTTGTTGATACCCCCCTCATCCGCTGTTGGTCGATAGACTGTAATAGCTTAGTTTTCATTGACAATATGACACAGAAAATCAGGCTAAATATCGTCCAAAGGGCTAATGATGAAAACTTGTAGCCGACAGTCATCATTTTGGGTTAAAATAAGTACTTTAGGGTGGATCGAAAAAAAAAAAACATACTTCGGATTTTGACCAAACTCGCGTAGCTGGTTGATTTCGAGTTGGAAACCACTATACCAAATTTTGTGACCGTAGCTCAAAGGGGAGTGGAGCTAAGGGTCTTCAAAAAGGGGCCATTTTCCAAAAAAACCCAGCTTTTGTCATTTTGGCCCTCTAAAAGTGGTGTGTAGAACCTTAGTCACAGAGCTGAAAAAGTGTTATTTGAGTTATTGGGTCTGCCTGTACCATTGGCATCTCAATTCGATACCACTTACAACCTCATACCAGGGAATGGAAAAGTTATAGATCGTAAATATCAACATATTTCATTTTTCAAAAAACCGCAATAAATATGCTTTTTACCACAATACTGGGTCCAAAATATTTTTTAGCCAAAAAAATTGAGTTCCAATTGAAATTGTTCAAAAGTTTTGCGTTACATGGCAGCTAATCTCCTAATTCCTAGATCGTTGATATTATTGTCATAATTATCAAAAATTTTGCAATTTTCATACCTAAAAAACAATTTTTTAGTTGGCTGCCCTGCAACGCATGGTGGAGTGAAAAAAAATATATACCTTGGATTTTGATCAATCTCACGCAGGTTGTTGACTTTGAGTTAAAAACCCACCATACAAAAAGTTGTACCGCTAGATGGAGGGGGGATGGAGCTGTGGGTCCTCAAAGTAGGGTCGTTTTAGTCAAAAACTGTAGTTTTTTCTTATTTACACCCCCTAAAAATCGTGTGGTTGAGTTTCTGCATCTACCTGGTGCATTTTCGGTTCGCTTCGAGACCACTTTCACCCCACTTCTAGGAAGTTGAAAAGTTACAGATCGAAAAAATCGAGATTTTTTTATTTTTCAAAAAAATTCAATTAAAGAGTCTATAACTTTAAATTCATGACCAAAATTTTTTTTTACCTCCAAAAATTGAATTTAGGTCGAATAAGTAGCATAGTTTTGCAAAGCAGTGTTGCCAATCACATTTATCAATAAAAGTTGAAAATACTGCTTTTTTCATGGCAAAATTTTACAATTCAGTGTTTCAAAATTGTTTCCCAAGTTGGCAACACTGATATGCGAAATTACCCCACTACTTCGACGTAAATACTTCATCTGAGGGGGGGGGGTTTAACAAATACGTATATGATGT
This sequence comes from Ferrisia virgata, assembly GCA_900060175.1. Taxonomy (NCBI): domain Eukaryota; kingdom Metazoa; phylum Arthropoda; class Insecta; order Hemiptera; family Pseudococcidae; genus Ferrisia; species Ferrisia virgata. The sequence goes on along the minus strand of FIZR01027975.1, from coordinate 27,538 downwards.
ACCTAAGCCTAAGATGTTTAAGAGACAAACACAGCAAAACTTTTATCATCTTCTGATAACGAATAAGACGAGTTGAATGTTCTATGCGAAGAAAAATATTGTGAGAGGTTTAAAGACCTTAATTATCCGTAGAACAAAAATTTCTCTCAACTAAATTCAATATTAGATTTGTGAATGAATCTGATTCACTGACGTGAACAAATTAATAAATTCCTTTAATCAAGAAAAAGAGGCTCTGAAACACTACAAGTGGACTTCACTTAACTTCAATCAATTACACATTTCTTTTTTTTTCGAGCACACAAAAAAACCCCTCATAAAATTCGTTCGTTCCTTCTCAACATCTTGTTTTCTCTTCCATCTACATACAATTTTTTCATCCACATAGACCTATACTTTTTCGTCGATCAAAGAAAATTTCTTCTTATTTGCAGCTCAATTACATTCCACTTTGAAAAAAAAAAATTTGCCCACAAATTAAAACCTTTACACCATCTGGTTTACTTTGAGATTGCAAAATTCCATCTTTACGATAAAGAACCTGTAAAAGGCTCGGTCGCAGGTAGCTCGATGAAAGAGCAAAGGCTATTCCGGACATATTCTATTATCGCTATAATATTCCAGTAATTTCTACGCCAAAGAGAAGAATAGATAGGTAGATAGGTAGATAGGTCTAGTTATACCTAAGTAAAGTGGAAAAAATTTCTTACCACTAGAAACGACGACGAGGACGTACGATGAAAGAGCCATTTTCTAATATAATTAAAGGTGACGTAATCAACGTTGACATTCGCAGTAAACCTGAAAACAAAATATGTAACCTTTTAATATAGCTTGACGTTAGTTAATAATCAGCTCCCGCCATGTAATATTAAAGTTGGATTTAATTCATTTTCACGTAAAATAATATGTACAACTACTATAGTCGTGTGCATTAGGTAGGTATACGCAAGTGAGAATATTTAATGCTAAAATATAGGCGAGAAAATTTTGCAAATCATGGCAGACAATTGAAAACAACGCCTTCGTAGTTATTACTGTTCAACTTGATACATTCGATGGTACATAATTATTCAGCAATGTCAAACAAAAAAAATGCAATTGAATTTGGGAAAAATTCTAGCCTCGCTAATAACACGCAGGGTACAATTTTCAATAAATGAGACGATTTATTACCTATAAGGTAAAGTTGATGACAGCATAAAACTATAAACCTTTTTGTATAAGGGTGTCGATGTTGGTTGTTTTGATTTTGAAAACGGGGACATTGACGAACGATAATGATAAGGCTACTGGATCAGATAACTGGTAATTTAACATGGCTATTAATATCTTCCGCTTTTAGTGTTTATCATTATTAGATGAGTTTTCTCGTAATTTATATTTAATTTTAATCAATGCGATTGGCTTTAATTTACATATTAAGTACACGTTCGATGATACGAGTATATTCGTACGTGGTAAAGGCTCGATTAAAATCAACAACAGTCCTGGTACAGTGTACACGACCAATTTCCGATTGTTGTACGTATTAATTTTTCATTTTCAACCGTATACGTAGATACGTAGATGTACCAGAAAACCGAATGTTTTGAATTTTAATTTAAAGCTAAACGACCGAAAAACGCACACCATCTCGTAATGCCTTTTGACGTATAAATATTACCAATATTTTTATTTGTAGTACGATACACGTTTATTTGAATTGTACACAGATATAGACACAGCAACGTTAATAGGTACACTATATAAATAGAATAAGTATTATTATTTTCAAAAAAATATATATATATAACTCGAGACTGGCTAAAACACGCTCTTACATGCAGGTACGTACTGTGGTAATAAAATAAATTTACGAATAGTACGCCACTTACCATTTTCTGCAGTACTCCTACGGTAGGATAGGTTTACAAACTACGCTCGTAAAAATTGACTTCTCTGGCTGCTTTAAAAGTTAAACTTTACTAAACCTACTTGGTATAAGTTTAAAGTACTCGGTAAAATAATATGAATCGTTTATCTTTCACAACTATAGCGTAAGTATATATACCTATTTGTACTCCCGGCAATCCTTTTTAATTGTACAACTTCATAAAATTCTTTTTTTCTTCTTCTTTGGTTTTGTTTTTCGATTTCAATCTACTACAAGGTAGACCCATAACTATGTGTACAAAGTACCCACGTAAACCTAACCTGCCACAGGAGTTATGGAATTCGAGATAGGTATTAGCATAGATCTATATAGTACACCAGAGTGGCCCTTATTTTTAGTTTTAATGAATTTTTTCTTTCACCCTCCCCCCCTCCAAAGTTGTTCCTTTTCATGAGAAAATAATTCTCCACTTTTTATTTATTTTTTTTATTTTCGAAAATTAACACGTGCCTCTGTGAGGCCTTTTAGTATCACACGGGAACCATGTATATGAAAAAATAAGAATATGTAGCAGAATTTTTTTCAATTTGTATTTTTGGGCTCAGATCTCTCTGAATGGTTTCTTATTTATCAAAAAACGTTGCTGTACTATTTACCCTCTTCCTGTGATAGTTAAGTGGGGCCCAAAATTAATAGGAATAAAATACACTAAAAACACTGTGCAAAGTAGGGATTTTGGGGCAAAAAAATTCGCTTCGTGTAATTATATATTCCTGGGATCATCGGTATTTCGAGCTAGTACCATTTTTTACCATTGACCTTGAAGTGGAAAATTTGAAAATTTGCGGACTAACCCAAAAATTGAGATGTTTTATTTTTTTGACGAAAATTAAATAGCCTGTTACCTCAAATGCATTTACTCTGGAGAAATGGATACTGAATACTAACCATTGCTCAAAATTTTTGCATCGCGATGCGTTCCGGGATGGTTGAAGGTATTTGGTAATTTCAACGATCGCCAAATCAAAAGGTTGATTGCACTGTGATGTAAAAATGTAGAGCAATAGTATGTAGAATTCATTTTTCTGAGATAAGAAGTATTTTTCTAAACTTTTTCAAGGTTACAGGCTCGTTCATTGTATTTTTTTCAAAAATAAACATTCTCGATTTTTTTGATCTGTAGATAGTGCTCGGGTATGTGGTTAAAAATGATATTAAGTTGAGATGACAACGATATAAGGAGATGTAAAAACTAACAACCTTTTTCTTGTTTGTGACAATGAGCCATACAAAATATTCAGGGGGCATGAAGATCATAAAGTCGTGTTTTTTTCTCGAAAACGTTATTCTCAGTACCCGCAGCTTCAATCCTCTTTGATTTTTCGATACAAAATTTTATTTTCAGTGATTTTGTTCAAAATCCATGGAATGTTTTTTAAATACACGAAAACATGCTTTTAGGGGAAATTAACAAATTTCATTTTTTTTTACAGAACTATTTATTCGTTAGGAAAGGAGCAAATTTTTTTTAGAATCATTTTTCATACAAATGTTTCATTTGAAATAGTTTTAGCACAAAAATTTCAAATTTTGAAAATTTTTCTGTATTTTTGTATTTTTTTGAATTTGAGAATATTGGGGGGCTTAAAGGCACGGGTTAATAATATTGAGTTGGGGAGACAAAAATTTCAGGAAATTATTTTCTCATAAATAGAAACAACTTCCAGGGGTGGAACGGAAAAAAATCGAAAATAATTTTTTCACCAAGTATAAATAAGGACCATCTTAATAGTACACATAGGTATGCAAAGGTTACACCTATATCGAGATTAATCTTTCGACAAGCTATAGGTGGTTTTCAATTAATCTAAACGTCGCTGTCACCTCGTGTACATTGCATAAATGTATGATTGCGACCATAAATTTTGTTTGTATTTGCCTCGTATTACCATAATATGCTTTAATTACCAAAATGCTCTTTGTACCAGTATCTTCAATCTGTGCAATGGTATCTTTACCAATGTAGATGTACATGTGTACATTGTGCCATGTAAATTACTCGATATTACACTGTTGCACCTTTATCGTACAGTAGATACCGTATCAAGTATACCTGTAAAGATGAATAATTCATTTTGTGGTTATTTAAGGTAATTTACCAGTAGTTGATAGGTAAAAGGAAATTTTTTTACATTTTCGTTAACTAAAATTCTGAAAAAAAATTATACATTGCACTCCAACGTATATTGCATCTATTTCCTGTGTTGTGAACCCCCCCCCCCCCTAAATCACCTGTCCGTGGAAAAAATTCCAAATCAACCTAAGGCTAAAGGGTGTTTCATTGATCTAAATACGAATACTGATTGCCCCAAATGTCACTTTAAGGACGAGAGGGCCGAAGCTATCAACTAAAGCAAATGTAAAAAAACATAAATTTGCTAATATAATCGAGAATTTGTAATAACTACAAAAGTTGATGTAAGTAGATATAATTTTCCGGTGTGAATTGAATGGCTGATTTTTAAATATGGAAGAGTATCTTAAATGAATATTTTTTCCCGGAAATTTTATTAATTTTCAGCAATGTTTTGCGCTGTTAATTACTGGCAAATAAACGATTTTCACTTTCCAGTAGTTGTTACCCCCCTTTCCTGCCCTACAGCCGTACTCAGGCATGTGAAAATTTTTTTGTAGATTCTCCCATATGCGTTCGTAATTTTGGCATAGAAACCATTTCGGTACCTATTTTGCAAAAATTTTGAAAAAAATAAATTTCAAACTTGAACACTTAGCAAAAATGTTCAGGTTTTTACCAAAGTATTGAAATTTTAGACTTCTGTTTAGTAAAATGACTAAAAAAAATTATCGATTTATGGCTCAGCTCAGCAATGCCGCTGTTGTGCTCTGAATTGAATGGGCTGTCCAAAATACCATTGATGTTTTCGATTGATCTCATGATTGTTTTACAGATCAGCTCCAAAAATAAAATTATCAGCTACTGCTAAGTTATTAGCTACTGGCAAATTACTTTATTTCTTCGCCATAATAACCAGGCAAACTGATCTGTTTTCAATACCCTTTGTCAAAATATACTGAGTTTTGAAAATTCACGTTAAAAATTTTCATCCAACATACTACCAAGTTTGGCTCAATAGTGAATGAACTTAAATAATTGGAAAAATCATGTCTAGAATAAAAAATATTCTAAAGTCAAGGTTTGAAACCTCAACTCAAAGTTTGTTCATAAAAATTACTTCATCAAAAAAGGTTACAGTGAAAAGAAGCTCATAATGACTATAAAACCAACTACAGTATTTTGTAACAATAGTCAAATAGGTAATTGAATTATCCTAAAAAATGCATAATCGAATGATTTTATTGAAGAAAAAAAATATCAGCCAATGAGCTTTTTTACTTGTAACCAGCCCATAAAGAAAATTCACCGAGTAGCGCGTACGAATACAGTTCATTTCCACGTGCAATCCGTGCGAAATATGAATACTCGCTCGAAAGTTGTGTGGCTCAAGAATCGAAAATTGTGATTTTCGTGTCTTTTGACATAGGTTACACAAAATTTACATTTTTACCCTGATATTGACCTTAAAGGCCAGGACGTGTTAAAAAAAACGACAAAAAACGCGTTTTTCAGCCCTTAAAAAAAATTTTTGGGGCATGTTGCATCCCCATCCCCCTCCTTACTTTGAGCTCCTAAAACTTTCAAAAATAATTCCAGCCATAGTTTCCCTCCCACTCCCTCTCCCATTTTTTTTCATTTTCGAAATTTTCAACTCCTTTTACCTCCCCCCCTCTCCCTTAAAAATTTAAAAGAAATTTCGAAAAATTCTCACATTTACACCTACTTGCTGAATATTATGTGTAAAAATTTCAAAGTTTTTAAACCTCCCCCCTCCGCCTTTCAAGCCCTTATAACTCTTCAAGATCCTTTGAAAGTCTTAAAGAGCCTTCGAAACCCTTCTCAAAGCTTTCTGAGATTGATCAAGATTTCTGAAGTCATTGAAAACCTTCAACAGCCTCCAAAAACCTTCATGCCTTCAATTGAGCAATACGCCCTGTATTGAAACGGAAATTCTTGATTAAATAGGACGTGCTAGGTTCAACAAGACGTCCTAGTTGATGAAGAAGAAGGACATCCACGATTTTCTGGTTTTCCAACGATAGGTACTACTTTCTCTACAATTCGGAATGTTTTCCAGCTTCATTGCTGGTCCAAAATTTATTTTATTTTAGCATTTCATTTCAATTTCATCGGTCAATTCCTTCGGGGAAAAAAAACTTCAATTTTTCTGAACTGAGGTGTGGGCTCAATAGGATGAGAAGAAATCTTTCTGCACCACGTTTAAAAATATGATTAATTACATCGGTTGAAGTAGCAAGAAGCAAGTTCAAAAGGAAGAAAGGCGAATTTGTTTAATAATACAAGCGAAGAAAATTTTCCAATGAATCGAATTTTCATTCTAATAACGTCAACTTCGCTGGACTAAAATTTGTTACCAAAGTTGAAAAAATAAAATAAAATCAATTCTCGTTAGATAAACATCGCTATTAAACATTTTAAAATTATTGAGCGTATAAATAAATTTTAGTAAAAGAAAAATCCGTTATATTCAGAACGACTTTGGTATCTTCAAGGTCTTTTGTACGATAAAAATTAAACCATTTGATAAAAAAAAAAAAATTATACTGTACTACGACAACACTATAAGTAAGTATAAAAAGAAACGCGATTTTTTTTTTCAGATTCGTCGTCTTTTTCGCGTTGTATAAAAAAAAAAAAAATACATAAATAAATAAAAAAATAAGATTCACAGCGAAGACGTATACATTTACGTAGCCAAGATTTTTGTAAAATCCGAGTCCGTTTAATTTATCCTCCTTTGGAATTCTTAAGTTGAACGTATTTCTTATTTACTTATACTACTCTCAGGTTTTATTTTTCTTGTTACCGGCGAATGGTCAATTTCGTTATCTAAAGTGGAACGGTCGACGATTTCTAGTCCTTTCGTAGTTAAACTTTCTTTGCTTATAAACTTTGAAATTTAGATTAACTTTTAGTTGTTTAATTAGTCTAAAGTTGGTATACGTTTGTTGTAAAATCCTACCCTATAACCATTGTCGTTTGGATAGGTAGGTTTACACAACGCCGCCGGTAGCTGCTTCTCGTCGGTCCGGTTGGGTATACCTACCGTTTAATTTAAAACGGTAATTTATTAAAAAAAAAAAAAAAAAAAAAAAAAAAGAAAAAAAAAAAACCTTTTTTTTTTTTAAAAAAAAAAAAAAAAAAAAAAAAAAGTGAAATAAAATAACCTTTTTATTTTTTTCGGTTATATCTTATTCACGTTTGACCAAACGTTCAGGTCTCGTGTACCACCTGTGTATGCATAGTAATATAATCTCATCCAATAAAAGAATTTCGCAAACGGTAACTCGACCCGGTAATGCTAATTTAACCTACTACAAGGTTTTTTTTTTCACTTGAAATAAAAAAAAAAAAAAAGAAAAAAGGTTTAATTTTGCTGCGTATGTATATAATATACTTTTATTAACCGAAATTTAATAACATTATGATAACGAAGTCGTAGCAAAGCGAACCAGAAAACGGGATATTGTTGACGGAAATGACGGTATAAATCAGTAGATAACCGCTGAAACAGCATTGCTACGGAGGATTATTGCAAATCCCATAAGGCTCTGTATACGTAACGTACTACAAAACATTACCTATATACTCTGGTGCACAGTTAAACGTATACAAAAACATTTACCTACTCGTAGTGTGGTGAATTCAAAACGCCACAGTGGCCACCATGCGCATAACTGCACGTTAATAATCGCAATAGGCTTTAACGCATATAAGCAGATTACCACCTTCAGGTGACAAAAGTACTCCACCTTTTCCAACCGTATTTAGTTGCGGTCAACTTATGTTCGGATTGAGGTGAATTTTTCGTCTTGAAAATGTACCTACCTTCTAAACCTATACTCGTCCACGATGACTGTTTTGATCGATGGAACTGAATGGAGTTGTGAAAAAAATATTACGTACGTGATTTGATTTCGCAATATGTCTTGAAAGGTTTCAATCATTCATTTCGTTTCGTATAAAAACGAACAACTCGACGAAAAAAAAAGTAATAATGAATGTTGCTCGGTAGGAGGTGATCGGAAATAATTTTCCATTCAATTTTCAACGTAATTATCACAAATGAAAAGCATTGATTAACGGTCATACATGAACAGAATAAAACGAGGGCGGTCACCAAAAATCATAAATTAGCATAGTAAAGTTTTTAAAGTTTTAAAAACAATCATTTTATCTTCAGCGTGATTTTCGCTGACACACCTATACTTAGTTGAAGAAAGTCAGAACATAATTGTTCATCCACCTATAGCAACTGAGACAGCAGACGTAGTCCTAGAAAATCAAACAGACCATGATTAGGCAAGTCAGATATTTTATTTGCCATTTTTTAACTATAAAATCATTTACTAGCCTAGATTTGGCCAGTGTACCTAGATTGGTTTCAAATTTTATATAACAAGTGGCAATAATTTTGGGTCAAAATTCAGCCATTTTTAAAATTTTTTATAGAGAATTAAGAAGATTAAAAATAGATAATTCGAACTCGTCGATCAAGAACCAAAAGTTGCACATTACAAAAACTTCCAAAAATTAACTTCCTGCGTTAATTAGAAAGGAAAATACAGTATAATTGGTAATTCCTTTTTGAGCTCGAAAAAAATCGATTCCTTGCTCAAGACGTTTAAATTTGGCATATAAATTTAGTTAAAAGTCCCATGTGTGCATTTAATAGGGTATAACTGTGCAAGCTCATTGCACCTCTTCAAAGGTTCAAGAAAGTGATTATTTGAGTTAATTCCTTACATAAATACCTTTCAAATTAAGCCAGAGGTCTGAAATTTGGCATGTAGGTTTAGTAGTGTTCGTAAATTTGCCTTTCTGTTTCTTTTTTCTATCTACAACATGAAAAGGTCAGTATTTCTAGAAAAAGCTGCGATGTAATCTAAAATTCCCAAATTGCCCGGCCGTATTTTAAATTTGTAGTAAAAATTTCCCCATACTTGTTTGATCCGAATGAAATAGTCTTCCGTTTCAGTATAATTTGTTCACACACGCTTGGCTAATTGAAATTCGTAAGTTATAAAGAAATGGCTAATAGATTACAGGACTTCAAATTTATCAAGCCACACCATCCCCATTCGCCATTCAACTTGGGTTCCCTCGCCCCTCCCCCACCTCGCATAAAATCTATGAAGAAAATTTACGACAATTCTTGAATCTGTAAAAATAAGCGTAATCAACTTACAAGCGAACAAAGACAGATCCAAAGAGCTAGTTAGCGAATTGCGTTGCAAACTTTTTCCGCAAACGAAGTTGATTTGAGCCATTGAGCCACCCTTGGGAATGTTTCAAAAAGCTACCTGTAAGGAGATAAGTTAAGCATGGTGAACTTGCCCTGGTGGAATTTTGACATGATAATTTGGTAATAGGTGCATACTACCGAGATACATGCCAAACCAAAGTTTTGGACTCCCAACCCCATCGGTTTTCGATTGAGTTTTTTTTTTTGAAAAATACTTATGATTTTTTTTAACGCTAATTAATCGATTTGTGCAATTTTTTGATGTATTGTAGATCTATACAAATCCCCCCCCCCCAATTCACTACCAAAACGCCCTTTCAAAATTTTATTAATTTTTTAAAAATAAGAATACTGGTTTGCAGAATTTTGAAACTATGCTTTTTAGATGTGTACTTTACCCCTTAATCACATGTATTTTTTTCAAAATTTTATTTCATAAGAGCTATGGTCAAAATTTGAAAAAAAAAACTCGAAATAGGGAGGGTCAAAACAGAGCTATATAGGAAAAAATCTGCTTTGTTGCAATTATTTTCGTATTCGGCATAATAGCGGCTTGTAAGAGCATAAAATCATAGCAGAAAAGTAAAATCCCTGTAAAGGCTCTTATTTGACTGTAGGAGCACCCCCTCACCACCATTTTTGGAGCCCGATTACGTTCACGACATTAGTGTCGTTTTTGTATGAATCTACCTGCTTACCAGTACGAATATAAAATCAAATTTTTAGTTCGACCCCTACCCTATAAGTACCTCATCCAGAAAGGGAGGTGGTACTAAAAGTTCGGTGAATATGGTCATGCTATAAAAAACTGGAAATGTTGCATTGGTTTCCATGCTTGGAATATTTGTGAACCAAAGAATATAAAATCATAGCGGAAAAAAAATGAAACCCGTTTGTGGCCTCTGCTGGACCATAACAGCACCCCCTCCCCCACCCCTATTTTGGACTCATAGGTACGTTCATGATATTGGTGTCGTTTTCACATAAATCGAAACCCCCGAACACAATTATGAAATCAGATTTTTAATTTGACCATGATAATTTCAGCATATTGCAATTCCAAAGGAACATTAATAATTGTATTTGTTTGGGTGTAGGTTATCAACATGATACTGGTATGGTTTATACATTGTTATAATAAGATTTGCAGCTCTGATTGATTTTGTAAAGTTAAGCTTCATCGTAGTCACTTTTGTAGAGATTTCCAGAAAAAGCAAAATTCAAACCACCTTAGTGTAGGCATGTTCTAATTTTCAGCTGTGCAGGTGAATTGATTAGGGCACCTTTGGTACAGGTTTGGAAAACCTAGAAAAAAATCAAACCCAGACTGGAGATTTTAGAATAGTTAAAATGAGTTGTCAGGGCTAGCTTTACCTATTTGTCAACAAGAGTCGGTGAGTTCAATTAGTTCCTTTTTGGATTACTCTACGAAAGGATCGAAAGGCTATAGCAGAGCAGACCAAGTACATACAACGATCGATCCTCGGCCACGTAAATTAAAATTTTTCAATGGACTCTTTAGGCACCAGTAAAATCAAATTTTTAAACTTATTCGTGATTTTTTATCTGATTGCTGAGGAGTGGAGCGATGAAAAATGTGCCTTAGGGGTGTTTTTTTTTCTACGCTAGTTTTCGAACAATTTTCTTTAAACTCGGTGTAAAAGTGAAAGTACCTAGAGGAAGTGTTGTGAAATTTTTTCAGAATTTTTACACTCTATATGACTTTGAAAAGAACTTTGAAAATTTTTAGAAGCTTGTAGCCTCTTTTTTTTGAGCTGGCAACAGTGTACTTTGGTAGAGGTTTTCACGTCAATTTTTTTTCGTCGTGAATTTTACAACCGATTTGTTTCAAATTTGGTGTAAAGTAGTGGTACCGCAGGGAGAGGGGTGAAATTTTTCTAGACCTAAATATAACCTTGAAATGAAAGTGAATAATCTTCGGGAGGCTTGTAGGGTTTTTTTTGAGTTGACAATTCGTAAATTTTTTCTCGTGTTATTAGATGTAGTTCACACTTTTCTGAGTTTTTCAATGGAGGGGGGGGGGGTAGCCTATTCTGTAGCATTTAAAACTCGTTTTTTGGTCGGATGTTGACGTCTAAGGGAGGAGAAAATTGATTTTTACGGGTATGTAAAGAAGACCAACACTGAAAAATTTTGAAAAAATTCTGTGAACTGTAAAATACTTACAACAACATGAGAAAAGTTTTTCGATTTGCCAGCTCAAAAGGGAGCCTTACAAGCTCCCTTCAATATTTTAAAAGTCTATTTCGAGGTCATATTTAGTGTCTGAAACATTTGAAACAAATCGACAACACTTTCCCTGGGTCAGGTAGGGGTATCTTCATTTCTATATCAAGGTGGAAAAAAATCAATCGAAAACACCTGCAGAATAAAAAATTAACGTAAAAACTTCCCCTAAAGCATGATTTTTATTGTTCTACTCCTCAGTGACCAGATAAAAAATTACGAACACGCTTTAAAAACACATTTTACCTGAAAAGTGCCTCGAAAAATTTTCAATTTTGAGGCCCAAAAGCTTATCGCCATGCTTGGCCTGCTATATTTAGTCTCTTTATCGATTTTTGAGAAAGATTCAACAGACCAACTTCTTTCAGATCTATAATAAACTAATTAGAATTAAACAAATTTGTTCCTTCACAGCGAAGTAAATATGATGAGAAATTAATTTCAGCATAAATCATTTCTTTTTGGGAGGTAAGGGAGAAAGGCATACAAGTCAAGCTCTACTTAAAAGAATACCTAAAAAAAAAAGTAATAGTCGTGTTCCATTTTGCCACTGAAATAAAAGCATAATTAAATATTCGAACCCCCCGCTGAAACTCTTGATTCAAAAAATAAAACTGTTCACGTCTGTAATAAAAAATCATTTCAATACGGAGACAGTCTTGAAACGGAAGAAAAAGGAAAAGGAAAATGGAAAGGAAAGACGTACGATACGATACTGTAAGAAAAGAAATAAAAATCCGGCACGCCAAAAATATTTAATGGAATTGATAGACTGGCGCGTGCAAGCAATTTACCCTTCTACAAATAACAACGTTATTAAGAGTCTCGAGTCGAACACAAAAAATTACTCGTACAACCACTTGTGAAACAGGCGCAGGCGAGGGCGGCTGCAAAAAATGGCGGTGAGATTTTTATATTAAACTGATTTTATTCCAGCGGCCGGCAAAATATCGAGAATAAGAAAGCTGATCCGTTAATAATATTTACAACCTTGTTATGAAATGCTCATCTCCAGCCTTACGTTCAAAAACCAGCAATAAGGTCCGATGTACATTAATTACAATGAAGTAAGGAGGGCGGCGATGGGTGAAGAAAAAAACCATCGAGTACTTTAATAGCTGCGATGATCGCTTTTTCAATTAGATAATTCGCTCATGTGAGCAGAACGAAGCTGGAAGTGAAGACAAGGTATGCTTTTATCCGAACACGCATTGACCTGCAGAAATGGTAAAATTACTGTAAGTAAGAATACGTATACGTGAGAATATCATTACATTTAGAAATACCTACCCTTCGGAAAAATATATCTTTTAAAAAAGAATTTTCTAGAATACCGATTCAATATCTATACCTACGTTTAAGCCTTAAAGGTCTTCATTATTTTCTTTCTAACTAAACGTCAAATGAATCATGTTTTCAATTCCAAATCGAATAAAAATATTAGAATATAGTTTTTTTTTTTACACGTATAAGAAAAAAAAAATTTATCTTAGAAAGAATAACATTCATTCACAGTGAAAAACAATTTGAGGTAGAAAAAAAATCGAACATACCTCTCGATATTCGGCAGCTTGCACTACTTTTTTTTCTGCCAGTTATTTTTCTTTTTGTTTCGGTTACATAAGATTTTTCAGCAAAAACGATAAACGATGAAACGAGACATATTTTACACATTTCTCACTTCACCGCTGCATTTTCAAAGGCGACTCTACAGTTTTACTTTAGTACCCAGAGCTATGTAGAATAATCGAATAGCTTCACGCGGCAATCGAATCAAAATTTCATTCTATTTTTACTACGCAGTCAAAATTTACGACACGAGGTGCGAAATATTTGAATTAAACCGCAAATGACAAATACACAGTATATAGGTACCATTCGTTTCGGCTCTGGTAATTCGCGGAATAAATTCGTAAAAAAGTTTTATTAGATATTTAAAAGGAAAAAGAAATAAAACCGCTATAAACGATTTTGTAGGCAACTTTCATGCCGTAGCAAAATTAAACTTACCTTTTAAGGAAAGTATACTTATGCATAGAAAATATTACTTTGATCAAAACACTGTAGAATTTTTTTTTTTTTATTTTCAAAAAATCTCTAAATTACTTCGTTGGACGGTGCGACGTTTTTTTTCCCTCTTTAAAGAAAAATACGAAATTTTTTCAGTACATTTTTGCCTCTTAAAACAGGTTTGTAAAATTAACGCACCGTGAAACCGTGAAATTAGAATTTTTTTTTAAAACTTAATTAAAATGTGATTGGGAATTACGTTCGTTCTACAATACAGATGGGTTTATTTTTTTATCAAGTAAGTTAGGAATATTGTAAAAGCTTGAATTATGTGAGTTTACAATTTTACTAAAATTTTTAACTACATAATATTAAGTATATACGTGATGAATAAAAAAAGTTTCTACATTCAAAAAATTATCCAGTTATCTGTCTATAGAAATTTAATTTTCATAGAAATATTTGCAAAATAAATTAATTAAAATTAAAAAATTTCAAGAAAATTATAAAACAAAATAATATTTATAAAATATATAATTTTTTATTCGGAAATCTGCAAACTGATACGTTAGTACGGTAGTGAATTGACCTTAAAAAAATTTGGTAAAAATTTCAGCTCCCCAATTCAAATTTTTCAACTCACAAAAATGATTCAAAGATCAAAAATTTTTTTAAAATCGATTTAAAATTATTTCTTTTTTTAATGTAATTATTATACACGTATTCATATCTGAAATGGTGATCGGTGAAAAGCTGTTAGCAATACCTCATCTTTCAGGGGGTTTCAAATGATGTCATTTTTTGCACTTACTTGACATTTTCTGAAAAACTATGAAAATAATTCTTTTGAGAAACACTCTTTTCAAATGAATATAAATCATAAATTTGTAGATGACTAAGTACATTAGTTCAATTTACCCCCACTCTCCTCCCATCACTAACTGATTTTTCAAGGACACTCGAATTCACATTAAAAAAAATCAAAGTCGAAAAATTGCTTATTCAGTAAAAATTTCACCAAAACAAACACAGTTGATTTATTTTAGACCTTCCAAAGCGATGTTTCATTTTTTTCGATTTTTTGTACTACTTATACCGTATTTCTGTAAGTAATTGAAATCGCCTACAAAGGCTAAAAAGGATTAAAATCTAGATGGGTAAACTCGATCCATTTTATTGCAAATTTTCAGAAACAAAAAATTTCAGCAATAAAAAATGGCCCATAAAATACTAAGAAATTGTTTTTTACGAATTAAATCAAGATATCGCTTTTGATCTTCTAAAGTTAATGTCTAACATTCATTTCAGAAGGACATTTCTAAAGAACAAAATCTCTTCATGGTTTTTCAAAAAATTATGGAAAAATTCAAAATGGAATATTTTTTTTAAACTCTTGAAAAGAGGGGTAATGGTGAAAACCTGCGACAATGACTACTCTGAATATAAAAATGCATAACAATTTTTTCAAAAATAATTTTTAACGTTTTTTTGCTAATTTTTTTGAAAATTTTTCAACTTTGAATTTATTTTGCAAGTCGAAAAAATTCAATTTGAGGCCGAAATTTTTACCATATTGAAGTCATTTTCCAACCATCATGACCTCCTCAAGGTGGAACCAGATAAAATTTCGCAAGCCAAAAATTTAAATTTTGGTGTATCCAAAAATTTTTGCAAGGGTTTAGAATCCATTTTTGATGAAATTTTTACGTTGAGCCTATTTCAGGGTAGGAGCGAAGGCGTAAGGTGTCGAAATAGGTGTTCTTGAAGGTGCTGCGTCCATTTTTGATAATATTTTTGCCCCAAGCTCAAGGTAGGGGAGGAAAGGGAGGAGGAAGAAGTGAAATGGGAAAATGTGAAAATTTCAAAATGTATCATGTTTTCTGTCAGAATAAAGGTTCTGAAAGGCGTTGAAGCCATTTTTGATGAAATTTTAACCTTTACCCCATTTCAGGACAGTGGTAAGGGGTAAAACGTAAAAATATCAAAATTTATTCTGTTAGTTCCAAATCTACTTTATAATTATTGAGCGAGAAAAATTTATTGGAAAGAGGAAACTGAAATTCGTAGTCTTTTTAATGTACATTCAACTACAGAAATCTGGGAGATACGAGGGTTTTCGCCTGTTTGACTTTGGAAAAGGGCTGCTCCTCCCTTATCTCCCCACCAAATTGAGCTAAGAATCTACGATTTGGTATGTACATTTAGTTGGAGACCTAGATGTGCCTTTTGGGGGTTTCGACTATTTAGCTCGATTGAACCCCCTCACAGCCCCAAAAAGTAGTTTTTTGATCGGTTTTTCTACTTTTTTAAGTTTGTTCCTCACATAACTCCCCTCCAAATTGAGCTAGGAACTTGAAATTAGGTATGTACATTAAGTAGAGGCTTTAGATGTGCCTTTTGAGGGTCTCACCTTTTCAGCCTAATTTCACCCCTTCACAGTCCGAAATAAGTGGTTTTTTGGTAGTTTTTTCTTATGTTTTCAGTTTTTTCCTCGCATAACCCCCCTCCTGATTGAGTCAGGAACTTGAAATTATCTATGTACATTAGTACAGGTCCTAGATGTGTCTTTCGGTGGACTCGACTTCTCAGCCATAATGCACCCCGTCAAAGATCTAAATATGATGGTTTTTGGTCGATTTTTCTAATGTTTAGAAATTGGACTAGGAAGTTGAAATTAGGTGTGTCCCATCTGTACGTACCCTTGATGAGCCTTTTGGCGGTTTCGACTTTTTAGCCCTATTGAACAACGGATGTTTATGATCCGTATTGATCCGGATCGGGTAAATATATGAAAAGTAGTAGGATTACCCCATACGGATCATGGTACTTTGTACTGTTTGTTTTTTTTTTGGAGCGATGATAATGCAAACCAAAAAAATGGTCTTGTCTTTTTCAAGAGTAATGACGTCATTATGACAAGAAGTGTTGATGTATCACGTGACGATTCCTCGGAGAAAGAAATAGAACTAAAAAGAACAATTATCGTGATGGGATCATAATACTTTGTATCATTACACATCCCTGCATTGAACCCTTCCTACCCGCAATGCTTTTTTTCAATTCTCATGATTGTAATATGCTACGAAAATTAGGCTGAAAAAGCATCGCAAATGCTTTTTTTTCTTAAATTTTATACATCTCACAAAATTCACATGGAAGAATAGTTACCTTAAAATTCTACGTTTTATTTTTTCAAATCAACCAAACGAAAAACAAATTCTAACGTAAAAAAATTTTTAAATAACTTTTTTTATTATTTTTGCATTTCAAGTTGCGCAACATTGAACATATAAGGATCGTTTGTTCACCATAAATGATAGGATAGGTAAAACACCATCTGTAAACATCTCGTAACGATATCTTATTACGTTGTTGATATGGTCGAGAGCAAATAAGTTGAAAAAAAAAATTGAACCACATCGAAACCCTGACCAGGAGCTAATTTTAAAACGTGTATTTGGTACAATGTTGCATTAGCCTTCTTCACCTTCTCATTCACTTTAGAAAAATATCTCCATAAAAACGTAATGAAAAAAGTTGTCAGGTCTCTTTTGAAAAAAGTTTAATTCGAACGAAGGAGCTTGCATACAGCACAGCAACCTACGACTCAATAAAAATACAAGTTGGGTAATTCCTTCGCCCAGCGGTGCGGAGATTGAGCAGTTTTCAGTTCATCGATTCGTTTATGATTATTATGTAGCCTAGGTACCTAGCTACTTACATTTACCACGAACCAGGATACTACGTTTATTTAAATTTCAGCAACTCGTTCCTTCTCTATGGTATAATCGTGTCTCCTAGGAACTAGGACGAAGCGAAGATAAGGAAATGCATTTTTGCGGTATCCTTGTAAATACAAAGAATATCATACAGCTACATAGTATAAGTTTCACGACGATGCACGTTGCAGTGTTATAAAAATGATGATATGTATCGTACCTCGCTCATATACGTAAAACACAACATACGTATCAGTATAATATACATAATGTCATTTTCATATCAACGGTGACTTTACGGACCGATGAATTGATTCCGTTAAATTTTAATTAAGGTAAAAAAGTTGTCGTAAAGTTATACTCGGTTGTTTTTATAATTTCAACTTATAAATAGGTATCAACTTGGGACCGATGGCTCACAGTTTTTAAGGTAGTTTGCAATTTCGATAGTGCTCTTTGCATTTGGAAACGTTATCGTATCTCGCGAGAGTTGTAATCATAATCATTACAGTGACGAGGATAGAAAATCAAGTCATACAGAGAAAAGGTTAAACAAAATGTACTCTGAGAAATATCATTAAAAACGTTACTGAAAACTGTAAGTTAAAGTAAACATGGATAAAAACTCGCAAAAAGGATACGTAAAAAGTACCGAAAATTCAACGAAATTCGCAAAAAGAAATATGAGAAGTATGAAAATTTACCAAAAATATAGGAAGAATTTCTAAAACATCTTATAAAACTAAGTAAAATAACATTGAGAAAAAAATGAAGACATTTTTCCCTTTCACAGAAAAGTTTTAGAATGTGGAACTGTTATACTAAAAGCAACAGTTTTAAATTTATTGAATTCAACATCCGAAAATTTTATAAAGATGAATCTGGATAAAAAGTGGAGAAAACTGAGCAAAAATCACGAAAAATTGTTAAAAATGTTTGAAAACTAATCTAAAATATCAAAAAAATTCCTTAAAAACCATCAAAAATTGAGTAAAAATGGTAAAAAGTACAAAAAATTGATCAAAAATCATTAATAAAAACTGTTGAAAAATAGGTGAAAATTGACTATAATTATGAAAAAAATCGTCGAAAATCATCGAAATTTGAGTAAAAATTAGATAAAACGGGTAAAGAGAGCGAAACATTGGCCCAAAATCACGAAAAAACATTGAAAAATAAATCAAGGTTTGACCTAAATTGTGAAAGAAAAACGTTGAAAATTTTCGGAAAATGTTCAGAAAAAAGAAATTATTAAAATCATTAAAATTCGGGTAAAAAATTGACTAAAATGGGTGAAAAAAAGAAAAAAGAAATCAAAAATTAAGAAAATGTGATGAAAATGGGTGAAAATTGACGTAAATCATGAAAAAAATAAAGAAAATTAATCGAAGATCGTGAAAAAATGTTGAAAAATCAATGAAAATTCACTTGCAAAACGAAAAAAACTGTCGAAAATCATCAAAAATTGGTTCAGAATTCACTAAAATGGGTGAAAAATAAAATAAGTTGACTGAAAAACATGAAAAAATTTCGAAAAATGGGTGAAAATTGGTCGAAATTATGAAAAAGATCGTTGAAAATCATCGAAATTAGGAGTAAAAATGGGTAAAAATTGTAAAAAGTTGAACAAAAATCAAGTAAAAATATTAAAAATATAGTGTAAATTTACCTAAAAAATGACTAAAATCGATAAAAGTGGTCGAAAATTGGGTAAAAAACTGACTAAAATGGATATGAAATACAAAAAATTGATCAAAACTTCCGAAAAAATGTGCTGAATGGGTAAAAATTGAACTGCAAATTGAAAAAAAATTTGTTAAAAATGATTGAAAATTAGGTAAAAAATTGGGTAAAATGGGTAAAAAGTGAAAAAAATAGATCAAAAATAATGACAAAATGTTGAAAAAAAATCATGAAAAGAATAAAATTGTTGAAAATCATCAAAAATTAATAATCATGGAAAATTAAATAAAAAATTGGTTAAAATTGATAAAAAGTAAACAAAAAAATGTTTAAAAAGTGAAAAAAAAATCACTAAAAATATAGAAGACAATCCTTAAAGAACCGATGAAAATTGATAAATTTTTTTTTAATTGCATAAAAAACACGGAAAACTTATCGAAATTTACGATAATGATGAAAAACGTGAAAATTTACCGAAACCATGTTGATAAAATTGACTAACATGCTTAAAAGTGCAGAAATTTGACAAAAAATCACAATAAAGTCCTATAAAATGTAAATATTTACTAAAAATATGAAAAGAAATCAAGATAAATTGAGTAAGAAAAATTTCATGTAAAATTATATCCAAAAAATACGAAACTTTGCTTTAAACATGAGAAAAAAGTAAAAAAAAAATTCTCGCACGTTTCTCAGTAAAAATATGCGATTCTGGGAGTATTTGTTGCGCTAAATTCGAATCTGCAATTGAAATTTCTCCTTCACAGAGCGATTTTTTTTTCAAGTGCAATTATGGATTAAAAACATCATTTTTTTTTAAATGTTCCAACTGAACCTCTCAGTATTTCCTTTTTTCACCATACAGCAAAGTTCCAAAATTTTTTAAATCCAAAGAAATGCTATATTTCCTCTTTCTCTTTCTTTTTCTCACTCTTTAATCTTTATAGCACTCTATTCGTTATTTTCGATTCGATAATTCTATCTTAAAGTTCCAAGGTTCAATGCAACGAATTTGTTACACAAACTGCAACACGAGTTTTTTGACCCGCAAGTATCTACTTCCTGGTGAGAAAATCATTACGAAAATTTCATCTCACTCGAATTCGAATAATCACGCGACAGTAATGTTAGCGAAATCATCTCCGTCGTATTGTTTAGGTCTTTTACAGATAATCCCGCCAAACTGCTTGATTCCGAGGGGATGTAAATTACATTCTATTCATACATTTTGAAAGTGTGTAAACAAACATAAAGTAAACATAGTAAATTGAGTTGGGGAAACTGAAAACCCTTTTTTTTTTCTCGATAGCTTTTTATTGCAAAACGAGACGATCAATATATATACTACACCAACGCGAGAATAAATTTTCAACGAAAAAGATGAACTTTAAAAGCGTTAAAGTAACGATCAAGATGAGACGAAATTAAGCAATAATATGTATCTACTTTACACTTACATATACGAGATGACGTCAGCTCTCTTCTTTATAAAATGTATAGAACGTAACGCATTCGGTGAAAATTTAAACGCGCCTTCTATTACCAGCCTTAATATGTAAGTAATATACGTATTACTTACAATTTTATAAAAGGAATACTAATAATGGAAATCTCTGTTATACCGCTTCTGTTTTCTTGTTTCGTATACTCATCACTTTAGGTACCTTATACCTACCTAACCTACGTATATCGTGTACCTAAGGGTGGGTAGGTAGATAGGTAGGTAGGTAGGTATAGGTATATATAACGAAGACTGTATAAAGAATTTTAATCAACTCGTATTTCACCTTCTCGTCTCGTACGGCAACTTTCTTTCTTATTTTATATTGAATTACACAAATTGCAAAAGTAGTTTCTCTTTTTCGCAAAAGTTAAAAATTTTACAATTCTTCTTTTTTTCTCTCTTACTCTCTCTTTCGTTCTTCCGGCAGCCGCATCATCGTAAAAGCAAAAATAACGTCCAAAATATCTTATCTTCTGCGTATAGCGCGTACCCTTATACGTAGACTGTACCGAGTCGAGCACGAGTCGGAGTAATTCCGCATTGTTGCGAATGGTAAAATAGTTTCATTAACGTGCAAGTTAATATTCAACGGAGTATCTGTGCAGTGTGTACTGTGTACTATATACACTCGGCTTCAGTTCTTTTGTAAATTACAACATTATAAGTAGATCAAAGACGTTGCTTACATTTAAAAGGCTGCTTTTTTTCTTCTCTCGTGCCTTTATACTTATTACCCATTTCGTCGAAAACCAGTTACCGAGTTTGTATTTACATATCATCTTGGATTTGTATATTAGGTTCCTTATACACAAAATATATATATGCTACTTGGTTACTCAATTTTATATGTATACCATCGTCAATGAAATACTCGAGGCGAATAAAACGAATGAAATATTTAAATTTCGCATTTTTCATGCATAAGTTGTACTTATTTCTTTGCGAAATTATTATTCTAAAGACATTTTAATGACTTCGTTATGCTCAAAAGTGAATTTTTTCTTTTTTTTTTTTTTTCATCAAAAAGTGTAATGAGATGTGTGGGCGGTATAAGGGTAATTTATTTTTACCACGAATTAAAATAGATACGCGCAAATACCAGTTAAGGAATAAGAAGTGCTTTTCCTTTGATTACCATTGCTCTCTGTACGCTCTGGTTTTAAAATCTCGAATATAAAAAAAAAAAGGTGGAAATATTGACGTGAATTCGAAAATGTATTCGTATAGCAATTTAATAGGCGTAATGTGACTGTCAAAATATATGAGATACCTACTCAATTCATGAGTAAAACAATTTTCACCAGTTGATACGTAGACCTGCTCAATAGAATTGAGATATTAACAAGTAATGAATTTTAATATGAATTAAAATGGAGAAAAAAATTCCCATCGATATTTGATAACAATCTTAAAAAAGCTCAAGTCCACTGATAACAGGGTAAAGGAACCTTGGAGTGAGAAGAGATGTGAATTTTTAGAGGGGTGCAAGTTCAATATTCAAAGAACGCTTTCATAAACCTGTACGAAGATATTCAATTTTTGAAATTAAGCTCAATAATAAGTAACATACTAATAAATGAACTAATTCATTTCAAGACACCTTCCTTCTCTTCCATGCCATCTCACGC
This sequence comes from Ferrisia virgata, assembly GCA_900060175.1. NCBI lineage: Eukaryota > Metazoa > Arthropoda > Insecta > Hemiptera > Pseudococcidae > Ferrisia > Ferrisia virgata. The sequence continues at coordinate 5,468 of FIZR01027975.1, read as the reverse complement.
CATCGCATTCAATCTCATCTCATCCCATCCAGTCCCATCTCGTCCCACCCCATTCCTTCCGGACCCATCCCACTTGGTCCCATCTTAATCCGTTCTATCCCATTTCATTTCATTCCATTCCATTCCATCTCATCTCATCTCATCTCATTTCATACCATACCATACCATACCGTACCCTGCCGTACTGTACCACCCCATTCCATTCCATTACATTTTGTTCTAATCTGTTCCATCTCATCCCATCTCATCTCTTTCCACCCCCCACCCCATTCTGTCCCAGCTCACCCCTTTCAGTACTTCTCATCTCATCCCTCCCCACCCCTCCCCATCCCACCCCATCTTGTCGCATCTTAATTCCGCCCATCTCACCCCATCTCATCTCTTTCCATCCCCACCCCATTCTGTCCCAGCTCACCCCTTTCATTACCTCTCATCTCATCCCTTCCCATCCCATCTTGTCGCATCTTAATTCCGCCCATCTCATCCTGTCTCATCTGATTTCATCCCATTCCATTCTGTGTCTTCTTGTCTCATTCTATTCTGTTTCATTCATCCCATCCCACACCAATCGTTCTCTCTTAATCTATTGTATCCCACTCCAAAACCTTCTATCTAATTTATTTCGTCCCATACCATACATAACATCCCGTTCCATCCTGTCCTGCTCCATCCCATTCCGTTCCCTTCCATCCCATTCTGTTACATTCCATTCCTTTCCATTGCATTGCATTGCATTGCATTGCATTCTAATCTATTCCAGCTCATCCCATTTCATCTCTTTCCATCCCCCACCCCATTTCGTCATAGCTTACTCCCCTTCATTACAAATCATATCATCCCTTCCTATCCCACCCCACCCCATCCCATTCCATTCCATTCCATCTAATTGCAGCTTGTCTTCCATCTTGGCTCATCCCATCTCATCTTTTTCCAACCCACCCATCCATCCCATCTCATCTTGTCTCATCTGATTCCATCCCCATTCCATTCTATTCTATTTCCTTTCATGTTTTCTCGTTCCGTTCCTTTCTATACCATTCATGCGATCTCATCCCTATCCTCATCCTCATCCACCCATCCATCCATCCATCCATTCATCTACCCCATGCTGTCCTATCCAATCCCATCCTGAACTAATTAACTAATTCATGATATTTTTTTTTGTGATGATTGGAGTCTTTAATGAGATTTCAATTCTTTTGCAGAATTTTTGAAACTAACGATTCGACTTTTCATGCGAAAGAAATCTAGTGAAAAATTATAACTTGAAAATTCACATAAAATCGTCGGGTAAAATATCTGGATATGCGTAGTTCAACTTCCTTTTCCTTAGTACAAATTCACAAACCATTTTTCCATTTGGTTGATTTGATCCCATTATTTTGTAATTTTGAAAAAAAGAAAAAGTTGGAAGAAAAATTTGACTCCAAATTTGTGCTCAGCAGGTCAAATTACCGTATCCAAAAATTAATCCAGAAAGGGTAATTATTAAGGACCTAAAAATCCGTCTCTTCTAGCCTTGTTTTCTGAATGTCATTGACATTGAAAATCAGTCTATTATAAACCATCGACCAATGGCGAATGAAGAAGGGACTTTATGGCCCTACAAGATCACTGAAATTTTATTTATTTATTATTAGTGCCATGTACAGGTACAAGCCTAGAGGCACTTACGTGGAGATGCTACATTAAAGAGTGTTTATCTGTGATTTAGGCTAGTACGATTAAATGCGTTAGAATGGACTTAAACTTAAATTTAGAAATTTTGTTTTCTCTCAAGCAAAAAATTATTCTTTCAGCTCAATCCCGACCAAAATTGATCAAATTTATGCAGTAAGCTTAGATTGGGGGAAAATTTTATATTATAGAGGGGGAATGATCTTGAATCCAAATTCAATCGTGCCAAAATTTGGGGGTGGTGGCGCTCAGGGGCTTGAATAGCAAAAATTATTCGTTTTTAAACCAACCCTTAGAGAATCAAAAGCTATACAACATATCCAAAAATCAGTCCCATACGTCAATCAGGAGGGAAGAAATGGGATGTTTTCCTCTTTTTGACCTTATAAAAGGCTGTTCCACACATTTGACATGTACATTTAGTGAGGTTTCTTGACGTGTCTCTTGCGGGTCTCAATTTTTCAGCCCCCCCCCCCTTACAGTTGCAAAAAAGTGGTTTTTGAGTTAGTTCTACGCATATTTCCCCTCCAAATTGAGGTAGGAAGCTGAAATTTGGTATGAAAATCCAATAAGTGTTTTAGATGTGCGTTTTGGGAGTATTGAGTTTTCAGTCTTATTAGGTCACCTCATAGTCCACAAAAAGTTAGTTTTCAGTGCTGTAAGGATTGAAAGCTGCGATTCGACTATCTTCAGCAGTTGGTAAAGTTGAGGCACAGCTAAATTGGTACTTACTTTCTGGAATACATGATTATTCTAAAGTACAACTGATTACGCAGTAGTTCTTTGTACTTGGCCACTGTTGTTGAGTATTTTCTCTCAAAAATTTCAATTGGTGAAATGCCAACATTTTTTTGATTCTGAAACAAAAACATATAATACCATGTCGTGAGAATGTTCTGTTCTGAAAAATACTAGATATCTTCTGTTTTAATTTGTCAATGGATTTTGGAAAAAAATAACAATTGCAGCCTTCGTTCGCTGAGAAATGATACAATACTGCCAACATAGTCAATTACCTAATAAAAATTCTGCTAAATTAATTTCCCACCAAAAGCTGCACATGTGTTTATTATATGTATAAAATCTCGCCATATAATTCAAAAGAAGAAGAAGAAGAAGAAGAAGAAGAAAAAATCCGCCAAAAAGTATAGAAGTTCGTCTTATGACAAAAATCCGGTTATACTGATATCTTGAAAATAAAGCCCCGAACAAGTTTCAGCTTCATTTAACCGAAACATAAAGAAGAGAAAAAATGTCGAACGTTAATTTCGACGGTGGTACTCGCGTTTACTCGTATATAGCGAAACGTTGTCGAACAGAGTCATTAAAAAAGAAAGAAAAGAAAAAAAAATCCCGTCATATAAGGGATGCTTTTACATAGGCTGAACACGAATCTGATATCTTTATCGACATACACAATGCTCTCGACGACCTCATAAAATATGAGGGGTGAGGCTTATACTATATGAAGACATCAATTTTTCTGCGCGCTTTAATCTCGCGACGCGTCAAGAAAATATGCCAAATATGTTCCAAACACTTTGTAATGTACGAAATACCTACTGCTCGTTGAATATAAACAGCAACCAGCGCAGCACAGCGTTGAAGGGGGAAAAAAAATTTGCACAATCTTCATGTAGGTACCTACCTACGTATACGTAACTGTACAAGAAGCACATCGACCTCCAAGTGAATATTATCTTCATCTTAGATTGTTGAGAATATTAAGCGAGCACACACACTTATAATAAAAATATATTCGGTAGGTATGTATATTTGTTCAAAGTGAGGCGACAATTTTACTAGAGCCGGCTGCACAATGCTTCGCTCAAATTCACTTATTCAATGTTTCACCATAAATCTTTCCTTTTTTTTTTTTCCTCTTCCTTTTTCTACGCCTTTATCAACCAACACGTATAGCAATAGTAATTGAAAAATAACTCACGATCAAATGTGTAGAAGAAAGAAAAAAAATACTCGGATTAAATTCTCAATAACTGTGCCTACCGTAATACCTATCTTTTCAGTATACTTAAGATAGTATAAGCATTAAAAAGCATACCACAGCCACATTCGACCATAGATATAGGTAAAAAGTAAAACATCATAGGAATTTGGTTTATTGTGCGGCAAATATAATTGGAAAATTGGTTATATTATACTTGGAGAGAGCTTTTTGTGGTATTTTCCTTGTGTACGAGTAGATCTGGGTAGTGGCTACGACTGAAAACTAATAAATTTTTTTCTCCGTTAAGTGTTCGAAAGCTTTATTGGAATAAAAGTTTAATGCGAATAAAGGAAAAACCTTTTCGACTTAAAGACCAGTTGAAAGTTGGGTTTTTCGTGATTAAATTTTAAAATGTTATAAGATGGCCATTTAAACGACAGTTAAGTCAATAATTTAATAGAAAGGGTACCAAATACTCGCGTAAAATCTATGCAACATTTCATTAGTACGCTATTTTTACTATACAATTCGCGATACCAACTTTTATCATTTGAAAAAAAAAAAAAAAAAAGGGTGTCCCGCTCAACATATCTAACAAATGCAATTCGATAAAACATTCCATGTTTTTTTTTTTGTTCTTGTTGTCTAACGTAACGAAAGCTCAAAGTGGTAAAACTTTGAGAAAAAATACAATTCAAAATGTCCTCTAATTTGAAGGAATTTCGTAAAAAAAAAATAAATAAATAAATAAATAAAATGAAAAAAACTCTGTAGGTAATCTGTTTATCTTCTTTTTTATACTTTTTCCGTATTAAACCTTAATCGTTGGCAATTTTTCACACGAATTTAACATATTCGTGCCACTGCTGTAAAGTGTGCTAGGCGATAATGTAATTTATAAAAAAAAAAAAAAACAGGAGGAAAAAAGGTATCTACCTTAGCAACTTTTGTATCAATTTATTTGCTCAAACAAGAAAAATAAGATGAAGGGGTAATAAAGATAGGAGTGAACATTTGTTTATATGTTTGTTCGTTAACTAGTCTTTAAAAGTAATTTTCGCCTTTTGCCGGAATTTCTTCGAAATTAGATTTGTTACAGCAACGAATTTACTGCGATGACATGAAGATGAAGAAGTAGAGAGTAATTGCGTTTAGACGGAAGTTCCTCTCAAAATTGACTTTCTAATTTAATTACGGGACAACGTGCGAAAATCCGAGGGGGAAATATCTTTTATGAAATATACCTCGTTATTTGCGAGCTTTTCAGTTTCCTTTTAACGAAACGTTTGTTTATTTTGTGGCATCACTAATAAAACACGTCATTCGAGGTAGAATGGGAGTTTTTTTTTTCCTCTTTTATTCCGAATTCCATAAAATTCTATCGAACCGAGGTACTATACTGTACGATTAATGGCATTCGTTGCGCGGATCGAAGTATTTAAAAAAAAAAAAGAAAAAAAAATACTTCGCGTGTAAAGCTTTGATATATATAAATTTTTTATTCTCGGTTTCGACTGCTGTACCACCGGTATATAGCACAGCTCGTAACGAAAATCGTTTGAAAAATGGCAAACGTTTAAATAAATTCGTATCAATAAGAATGCACGAAAATTTCCAACCTAGCTCGTTCGTTCGTTTGTATCTGCAGATTTTTCCCTTTGTTTTACAAGCCGGATTTATTTGTTGAACGAGTTTTTGTCTTCGGTGAAGTGCTTGTTCTCTTAAGGATGCATTTTATTGCCTCAGGTCGACGAACGTTTTGTGAAAAAAAAAAAAAAAAAAAAAAAAAAAAAAAAAAAGGGTGTCCCGCTCAACATATCTAATGAATGCATTTCGATAAAAC
>FIZR01027971.1:0-14594 GCA_900060175.1 Ferrisia virgata | reverse complement strand
ACACGGCTCCGAATTGGACACACCAAACTCACACACAACCATCTATTTCAAAAATCCTCCAAACCTACATGTCAATTCTGCTATGCCGAACCAATCTCCGTACATCACCTCCTCTTCGAATGCCCGAACCACAATCAAACTCGTAGCCACCTTAAAATCCAAACAAGCAATCCAAACATACCCGATGATGAAGACGAAATCAACAAATTCCTTTGCTTCATCCCCAAAACTAAACTAAACAACCAAATCTAACAATCAACACTAAGCATAACAATCCTGGAAATTATTCACGCCCAATATAATAAAAAAGTAAAAAAAAAAAATTATTTAAGAAAATTGGAAATTGGAATAATGAAATCGGAAAAAATTATACCTAAGAAGTCTATTTCGTATACTGAATGAAATCTCTATTTGATCACCAATAGACCACTTAATCCCTAATGGAACATTCGATCCGAAAATTTAATCAGCTCTAAGGAATCGTAATCCGCGAAGATATGGTGAAAATTTCAAAAAAAAAAAAACGAACCATCTTTACTGGAGTTATTATTCTAGAAAATGAATAAAACGAATAATCATGCCAACAATTTTAATTTCATAAAATAAAAAAAAATCAAAAGCGGAGAATTCGAATGATAAAATCTGTGTAAAAAAAAATTATAAAATATAAAAATTATTAATTTATAAAATTAAATTAAAATAGAGGAAGGGAAAACAGATATCCATGAAAATGCATTTTGTTGCATAGTAAATGGTTAAATTTAGACACTTTGAAAATTAATATCTCGGTTCCTAATGGATCATTTGGTCTCAAAATCTAATCAGTTCTGAGGAGACCAATAGTCCGAACCTATGGTGAAAATTTTGAAAAAAAAATGGCGGACCATTTTTACTTGAAACAAACGAACAAACTGTGACAATCGCAGCAGTATACCAGCTCCTTTGTACATATAAAACTAATTCTGGTTTAAATTTCCCTGTGACTCCTTATTTCGTATCTTACGTAGGTATAGTTTACGCGTACCTGACGCTGTTGAATCATTATCATCATACATATTATACTATCGTTATTCTAAGATAATCCATAATAATAGGGTTTATCTCGACGATAATTAAATATCGCTTACCTCACGTGCTCGCGAATGAGATGTCACGTCACGTCACCATCGTACACCGTCCTTTATACTGGTAATAGGGATTATGCGTAAACTTACGACGTCATAATTACGCGAACGCATTATTCGCTTTCTTTCTTCATCTTCTTCTTCTTTTTTTTTCACCTTTTCGTGTTTCTTTTATTTTTACTCGAAAACTGAACAATAAAAAAATCGCGATTTGTCATAGGAAAAGATTTTATAAAAAAAAAAGGTGACGATTATGGAAACAATGTGAAAAGTGAACGCTCGTGTGCTTGTCTGGTAACACACGTACCGTGTAGGTATATGGTTATTATGTTTATTGTTTTTATATGTATACGCGCGTTAAAGTATGAAATGAAATGGAAAAAAAAGCGTTCGCGTTTTAAAAAAAAAAAAAAAAAGTGACTACACTTTTTATAGATAATAAAAGTTTTGTAAATAACGTTATACAAAGTTTACAATGGCTTTTATCGCGTTAGAGGAAAAGGATGCAATAATAAATAATTTATTATTGTTTCATATAAATACGTGCTTGGTTCTGTGTTTTGTTGTACATACAGGTCCTAGGTATCTCTTTATATTGGTAGTATTTCTTATTGGTGCTTGTTTCTATATTTTTATTATAACCTTATTTCTATAAAAGTATGAATGCACATACACACATAACCATTGTAAGAAGGTAGCAATATTTGAGATATGATGTGTTTCGTTGATCAAATTAAAAATTGACTCATTTTGGGCCATGGATGACAAACAAAAGTCAAATTTCTTTTGGCGAAGGGAAGAAATGAAGAAAGAATATTAGAGACCTCGTTTGTCCTTCGGTCCAATATTTCTCTCGACAGACGTCTCTATTCTGCTCATTTTTTTCGTGGAAAATGTGGATTGATTTAGAAATGAATAATTCATCGCCTCATTATCCCATCACCTAACAACTAGCTTAATTTGGAGTGGAAATTTGTGTGGCGAAAACCGTTCAAAAAATTACATTTTTGAAGCTGTGAGGCGGTGCAGTGAGACCTCTCCTCTACCCCTCTCCTCTACCCTTCCCTTCCCTTCGCTTCCCTTCGCATCAGCCATAAATTGGTAGTCTGTGAATATGCGATGAGGTGACATTGCGAGGAATGGCTCAAAAGAGAGTTTCCACTTTTCTGCGTACTATTTTTTGGTTTTGAATTTATAATGATAAAATAAATTGTAAGTCCAACGAAAGAGAAACGAAGAAGAAATTTTGAAAAAATTATTTTTTTTCAACGACCAAAAATTGCATTTCAGCAGTTTTAGGCAAGAAATTATCACACATGAAAGAATTTTTCAAAATTTTCAGCTTCAAGGTAGGGTTTAGACTAGGATGGGTCGTTTTTGACTTTTTTTTTTGAAAATCGAAACGTATTCGGACATAATATTTATAGAGTAGGGTCAAAAAAACGAGGTAAAAATTTCAATCTGGCAAAAAATTTTATTAGAAATAATTCTAGTACGATAAGGTTTACCCAAAAGGATCATTTGAGGTGATTTTTTGTATGTGAACTACCTTCATAGGGCCGTATAAAATGTGCCAATTTTTGGTGTATTCGTGTGTATCTTCAAAAAAAAAAAAAAAGTTAAAAAATCGAAAAAAATTTTTTTTGAAAGTTGGGTACTCGTAGAAAAAGAATATTATCAGTATTATAATCCCTCTAGCCGATTAAAGGTGATTTTCCATCCGCTACTCTTTTGTTTGGGGGGGGGGGGTTCTCATTTGGGTGATTTTTTGCAATTTTTCCATATTTTCACCAATTTTGCACTCCTACTGAGAACCAGCAGGTTGTTAGAAATTTTCTCAAATGGGTTGGTTTGGCTATTATATTGATAAGCTTTCGATTTTATAAGTCCTTAGTTTTCAAAATTGTCCCCCGATTTTTTAACAATTTTTTTTTAGAAATACGTCGAATAAGCCAAAAGTTGGCACATTTTATATGGCCCTATAAAGCTGGTTCACATTCAAAAAATCGTCTAGAATGATCCTTTTGAGTAAAACTAGTCGTACTAAAACTAATTTTAATACAATTTTTTTTTCAAATTTTGAACCGTTTTTAGAGCTGGATTGAAATTTTTGCAAGGGATAAGGGGAGGGGGGGCTAAAGTAATTACACATTTTTTCGACCTCACTCCATAAATATTACGCCCTATTCTAGTCCAGATTCCAAACCCTTCCCCATTTCCATGGCTACGTTCTTAGACAATATGAAGTAATTTATTACTCGCTTGTATCCTTATTTAAATTGTTTTATGCTGATCTTGGCCAAATCGTAATTTTTTCTCCTTCCTATCCAACCCCTCTCTCAAATGATCGGCCTCGCTTCGTTTTGGTTTCTCGATCTTGTAAATGTGTGTATATATCTGGAATCGAATGTCATTTTGCAGACCACCAGCTAGGCTCGCAGACGTGGAATTTATATTCATTCGGTTATATTGGGTAGTGGGTAAGCTGGGTACTCTTTACCAGTTTCTTAGCCAAATTTCCCAGAATGTTACGGACTGTCGACGTACCATGGATAGTGAGGAAGGAGAGTGATCCTAAAAGACCATTGAGGTCATTTTTGGCCTTGTCAAATATTTTTTATTCATTTTTATTCTATTTGGTTTTTATTTATTTATTTACGAAACCAAAAAAATCATTTGAACAATTCGATACCGACTAAAATCGATCAAATTTGGATAGCTGGCTTAGTTTGGCGATGGATTTGATATTTTTGAGTGGGCATGACTTCGGTCAAAATTCAGTTATGTCTAAATTTGGGGAATAGAGTACTGGCGGGGCAAACGTGGCAAAAATTGCTGGCTTTCAAACCAATCGATAGGGAACCAAAAGTTGCGTAGGATGTATTTAAAAATCATCCTTCTACGTCAATTAGGTGGGGGAGGAGGAATCAGGGTTTTCCCCCTTTTGACCTTGAAAAAAGATTGTCCCTTTCCATATCTCCTCTGTATATTGAGTTGAAGGATTGAAATTTGGAGTGCATATAACAGGGGTCGTAGATGTGCGGGGGGGGGTTAACTTTTAAGACCAATTACACTCCCTCAAAATCCCAAAAAAGTGGGGTTTTGTCGGTTTTTCTAATTTTTTGAGTTTGTTTCTCGCATGTCTCCCCTACAAATTGAGCTAGGAGATTGAAACGTGCCATGTGGAATTAGAAGAGGTCCTACATGTGTCTGTTGAGGGTTTCAGTATCTACCATTACGCTTACACCCCCCCCCCCCTCGGTCACTGTTCAAGAAAAAACACCTTTGAGCGATCTTTTTTTTTTTTATTGTAGGAATGGAGAATTCACATATCTTTTTTACTATGAAAATCAGTCTTAAAAAGCATCACATTGTGATGTTTTTTCACTTTAGATCAGGCTTGTGCGCAAGGAGGGGAGAGTTTTGGAAGTTGAACACACGCCTTCACCACCTCCATGACTAAAAAAAATTGATTTTTTACCGAAAATGAAACTATAGAGTCCGAAAAATTGTGTAAATGTATTAGAAGGTATATCTCCAAAAATACATCGAAAAATTGAATCTAGCGTTAAATTGGTCTATTAAAATGATGACACTGCACTAAAACTCCTCCGTTGAAACAATCCTGTACCAGGGTTTCTTTCTTTAAAATACTCAAATTTTCATAATACCAGATAAATTTGAGAGAAAATTGAACCTTCTCCAAGGTTCGCATGTATTTTTTCATCTAATTTCGAATATTCATCTTTCTTATTTAGCCAATTCAATACTTTTCAGGTAGCTAGCTAAAAGATACAGTACTTACTTATCCTTCATCCTTCATCGCTGAATTACACTTCACTAAAATATAAATAAAATGCACCTACCCATAAATATTACGAATATTATACAGTTACCAGCACTATTCTACTTGAACGATCATTTTTCTCATTTCCTTTTTTATTTTTATTTTTATTTTCATTTTTTTTTTTCCACAGGACGAAACGAACTAATAGCCAGATATATAAAATTAAGAACGGGCAAAACGAGAACTCGCAAACAAGTCAGCTCACATATACAAGTTCTAGCCAGAAGAAAAATGAGAGAATTTCAGGCGAAATTAAAAGTGGTACGTGTTGCGTATAATACGTTTAATTATAGTCGTTACGGAAACTTAGATATTATTTAATTAAAAACTATTATGGTAAGGAAATTCGGTGCGTTCGTTCGCGTTGTAATTATCGTCGCCAAAATTGTTGCTCGTGTATACTTCACTTATATATATACACTTGTATAGTATTAATATTATAGGAATGATAACCATTCTTGACTTTTGAGGCACAAAATTTCATCGAGACTTGCGTGACGTGATTTTTTTCTTATGTGATGATAGTGATGATTGTTGAGCGCTATAAAGAATTTTTTGCTTTATATTGTAAAATACCAAAGTAGTTAATCTTCGTATGAGCAGCAGAATGGCAAAATTTGCTAAATGGTAGGTTGCTTGTAGAGAAAAAATGTCCAGTAGAAAAATGTATTCGTGTAGTTGACAGCCTGCTTCAAGTGATAATATTTAGACCTACGTATATATGTAGTTAAAAATTCGAAATAACTTTCTGGAACTAAAACTTCAGCTAGCTTTGAAATTATTTTGTTACAACTTCTATGAAAATAATTCGTGTACAGTGAAATCTCTGGTCGAAAAACCTGCCTTCAAAATCGACCATCTTTAAAAATGCAAAATTTAAAGCACAGCATGAGATAATTTTTTAGTATTTTTCCTCTTTCATTCGAAGTTATACCTACATTCTATAATTCGTCAGTTTCTAACGATTGTATTCGCAAATCAACCTTTCACACTTTAGTTAGTAGGTTGGTACTTGGTACCGGCTGCCCAATATGTATAGAATAGATACAATTTTTCCTAGAATATGTACAGTAATTTTGTGTTCGTGTAAACCCTGCTTACAACGTTGAAACAACTTTGGCTTAATCATAGCTTTCGCATATTTATTCACTTGACCGTAGAATTAAAAAAATCAGAAGCTCTCCGCCTGTATATTAACTAGTCTTTTTATGGTATAAAAAATGTATCTTTACAAAAGAGAAGATGGAGAACTTAGGTATACTCAATAGGAGAGTAGGTTTTATACGTACCTATACGATTTTTTTCAATCGAATTACTAAAATGGCAATAACACCGGTGTACAATAAGTTATACAAGGTATAAATTACTACTTTGGCAATGTACCTATATGAAGTTACAAATCCTAGAACGACGAATAGATACATAGATAATTGATAGGGAGGAAAAGTGTATTATTTTGTAATTTCTGAGAATTGCGAAGACCAGGTGAAATGTTCGATTATAGGCATTTCGGTGAGAATCACGAAGAAGGAGTAATTTACTCCATTTTATAATTTAATGATATGGTTCTGTTGGTAGGAGCTAGAGGTACGTTACATGTAATAAAGAAGATCTACAAATACATTTCTGTTTATCAAAATATTTACTTATTTACATTATCTATGCAGCTTTCCATCACCCTTAGAATTCAAAACTCGAATATCAAAAAGATTGCAACTTATTGAGTGTTTTCAATTTTCAATTTTTACTAATGAATAATTGATTTATTTTAATTTTTCAGGCCTCTCAAATAATTAGAAGTAGAAAACTATCCAACTTTGAAATTTTACACTTTCCCATTTTTGGAATTCATTCGTCTTCATCATGTACTTAGGATTAGGAATGCTAAATAATACAATATTTAACACCGATAAAATCTGTAAAATATCACGATAATTTTTATTTAAAAATAATACATTAATAATAGGATAATTCTAAGAAGAAAAGCTTGGATCGCACTAAGCACTTCAAAAAAAAAAAAAAAAATACGGTGTAGGTAATTGAACTTGACCAATGGAGTTGCTGCACTATAGCGATATTGGATAATATTTATTATTTGTTTGCACTTTACAAAAATGTGCCACGATCCATTTTAAATTGAACAGATAGATTATTTAGCATCGTAAAGTTGAACAAGTATCCGGTTTTCCAAATCCGATTTTCGATTCGGATAATAACTGTTTATCCGGATTTGTCTAACCGGTTAGCTTGAGAATCGAAAACTATTATCTGGAACGATTTTGCCCATTTGACACAACCGAGTTGATTTTTTCATTTTTCGTTCTTCATACGAATATTTTTTTTTCTTTCGCCTGGATTGGCTGGTGATAAAAACAACCAATCGCAGGAATATTTTGATTATAACCGGATGATAAACGGTTTTTATTCGGTTAACCGATTATTTATTTAACTCTATAGAATCACGTTTTTTTGGTTTTTGTTTTCAACGAGTTTTTGCAACCTTGATTGTATTTATCACATCTGGTAAAAGAGAAACAAAAACTCAAAATAGCTCATATTGCTCAAATTTGGAAGGAATTTTAGAACTGAATCGGAAAATGAAATGTATTTTAAAATCTGGGGAAGAGGAAGGAAAGAATTTGATTCAATTCCACAATAAACCAAAGCTTGAGAGCGAAACGCAAAGAACAGAACGATTTTAAAAAGGGAGAAACGGATGGGAACGAAACACTCTTCTCTTGAGAAGGAATGATAAACTTTTGGAACAAAACAAAAGTCAAACAAAAAGATTGATAACAAATGGGAACAAATTAACGGAAAAAAAAAAAAAAAAATTCAAAAAAAGTTCAGCGAATTCAATGCTGGATTTATGATTTAAAGGCATAATTTCGTACAAAATTGAATTTATTGTTTTGATTGACTATAAGCTGCAAATTAGGGTTTAATTAATCACTGTATCGTTGAAAATTTGAATTATCTGTAAAGATAGGAACAGAACAGAACGAAACCCTTAAAATAGTGAGAGTGAGGAGATCAGAGAGAGCAAATCTGAGAACGATTAGGATAGATACATCAATGCTTTTTTGAAATTTGGGAGCGAAACGAAACAAAATAATCATTTCGGTTTCAAGCCGTACCATTAACTTCCAGAAGTGGATGGAATGAATTAGACGTAAAACAAATATGTCGAAAAAATTTTTGATTTCGTTCGCATCAATGTTTTATAATTTTTTAAAATGCTAAAAAGTAAATCTTTTGTTTTGGTTTTGGTTTTTGAGTTTTGAAAACTCTGATTATATTTATCACATCTGGCGAAAGAAAAAAAAAACTCAAAATAGTCCATATTGCTCAAATTTTTGTAATTTTACAAATTTGGAAGGAATTTCAAAACCAAATCAGGAAGTCGAAATTTGGTTCAATTCCACAGTAAACTTCTAGAAGTGGAAGAAATTAGAAGTATAACGAATATAACGGAAGGGATTGGAATTGAGAAGTCCAAAAATTTTTTTTTAGCATTTTTAAAAACTAAAAAAACTAAAAACTGAATTGGTAAAATAGTGATAAGCAAAAACAAACTAAATTTTTTCGTTTTTTTTTTCGATCTTGATTTTTTTTTTAAATTAAAAATACGAATGCATTGTAATTAAACATAACGACGAAAATTCAAAACATTCATCAAAAGAACTAGAAAATAACCAAAATATGTATTTTTTAAATGATTCTCTTTGTAAATTGGAGTAATGAATAAAAAAAATGAGCCATATTTTGCTTATTTTCTAGTTTTTTTAATGAATTTTTTGAATTTTTATCGTTATATTCAAAGGGGAAAAAAAGCTAGAATGGAATCGGGAATTCAATCAATTTTTTCGTATTTTTTGGAATTCCTACTTCCATAAAATTTTAAAAATTTTGATATTCCAGATTTTGGTCTTTGATTTTTTTTTCAAATTTTTATAAAAAATTCCCAACTTCCTATTCCTTCTTCTAAAATGATTAAATTCCTCGGGTTCCACTTCCTACTTCCGAATTCTGTTCGCCTCACTGTCCCTACTTAGGATTATTTACTTACTCCTATTGTATCTACCTTCCCAATTTTCGAGCTTTAAAATTTTACTGAAACATTCGAATATTGATCCTTATGAAATATTTAAGCTGATTTTTAGCTGGCTGGTGGGTACTACTTATTTGGTTTTAAAAATCAAAAACTGATTACATTCTACGATTCACCGTCTTCGCAATTTCAAGGTTTTTTTTTTTTTTTTTTTTTTTTCGTCGTGTTTATACGAGTACGTCATCTAGATTGTATTTGCAGCTTGATTAATGATATTACAAATAATTCGAAATTGATCAAAACATTATGATTAGTAACGATTTTGGCACGCAAATAATTGATACAGATTTTTACCATTGTTACATGTAACGTATCTTTTGAAATACCAATCTGCTGATAAAGTTTCGTTTATCAAATTCTCAATTCTATATTCAATAGCGAGGTATGAAATGGATTTTCCATTACGTAATAGCTGCATATTTCACATATTTCTGTACATCCTCTAGCACTAAATAACACGATAACATATGATCTAGCGATAGAAACAGAAATAGAGAGAAAGAGAAAAGGTAAGAGAAAGAGACGAATAAAATGTTATGGAATACGACAAATGAATCAAGATACATACAACAGTATATGTACATATGTATGTAGCTGCAAATCAAATTAGTACGGCGATGAAATTGCTAGGAAATGTGTTTTTTAAAAGTGTTCTCGATGTGCTATAACCAACAACGAAACATGCAAAATTCAGAATCTCGAGTAAGCTTGAATAGGTAATTAATTGAACGTATCGTAGATCTTTCAACTCGTTATTTTTTTTCCTTATTTTCATTTTTATTCTTCAGTTTAGTTACAAATACTTACACAAATGTTTTAATATTATTCGCGGCAATGAATGCCAGAAAATCTGAACTTATTATGATGCAGTATTTATCTACGATACTTTATGGTAGTAGTTTTGTTTTAAAGTATATGGCGTGGCTCGATTTATATGCGTATGTGTGTATGCAATGCACTCTCATATTAGGTAAACTTGTACGAAATTGATACGGTAGAAAAGTTTTTCAAGTAGGTACGAGGAAATTTCGTCGTGAAGCAACAGATGATGACCCAACTTTTGAAAGAGTTTTGTTCGGAGATTAGTCCGTAGTAATCGAGAGGTGTTTACTTTTAAACGTTGTAGTTACATATGTTTGTAGAGCATTTGATTTTATTCTTTATTTATACGATAGAAACAAATTACTGAACATAAATAATTACATACGTATTATTCGTATGGCAAAATGATCGAATATAACTTGTACACGCGTAGATCTATCATATTCGTACTATGTTTATTAGCTAATTAAATTGATAGTTTAATTCAGTAGTAGTTAAAGGAGTAGAATTTAGTTGAAAAATTATTTCGTCGTAGTAATTTTTAGTTTGATGGTGTTGGGGGTGTTTAGGTAGCACCTACGGATGCCGCAGTCAAAGAAAAAACTTTACAATCGATGTCGACGCTGTCTAGTGCTCAAATTGTATCAGCGACCGCTATACATAACAAAGCTACGGCGGCCAGCCTCGCTTCTCTTGGTCTCGCTACCTCCGCGGTTTCTTATCCTGCCTCACCGGTGAGTATATCTATCTATCCGATGATGTGTGTATGTGTGTGGAAGCTATTCCACCCTCACCCCCAACCCTTTACCTGGAGTGCGTTCAGATTTACTCTGAAAAAAAAAAAACGCTGAGTACAATAACCTCACTTTTACTCTGTGTTGTTGTTCATTTATGAACGACTTTTACCTCCATGTGTTTTGATATCGATTTCCATTTGTAAAATGATCAATAAAAATTGAAATCGACATCTATCATAACCAAAAAATTTATTCAACCAATCACATCGCTCTTGTGTTTCTAACACGGCAGTTCGGAAAGCCATGTAATTTAAAATTTACCCATCACAGAGTGATTTCTAAACGGTTACTCTCTGTGTAAATAACACAGACTATATCGTTCTGTGTTAAATCTGAACGCACTTCTGCTTATTTTTGCTTTTATGTGATTGCTTTGATTCTACTGTCAGCGATACATACAAGAGCGAACAGCTGTCTCATATTTTTGATTATGTACGACGATACTTTGTGACAATCATGAGAATTTTTTTTCGCTTAGGCATTCGTTTATATTCAGTTTACTTGTTGGCTGAAGTTTATACTAACGCTTTATGATCGTATAATATATTAATAGTAACTTGCTAGCGTTGTATTCTAATGATTCGTTTGGCTTACGTTGGTTATTTTGTGAAGTATACCTATCTGTGTATTGTTCTTGCATACAAATATTTAGTACGTAGTATTAATTAATTAGATTAGTTTTCCATTTCTTGTCTCGTTTTCTGTAGCTCTCATCATCTTTGTATAATGCAGTTTTAACTGTATCTAATCCATATTCCAAGGCTGAGGTAATGAGCAAAAGAGAATTGATCGTATAACAGGACTAAAAATTATTATTATTTATTCTGGATGCAGTACAAAAATCTTCCAACCAAAGTACACCACTGTTGTTAATACTCCGTGTGACGAATGAAATCATTTACTTTTTCGCATTTCCATAAAACGAGTAAATTGGAGTACAAATGAAGTCTTATTCTATAATAATTTACTTAACCTGAGAACCGTTCATCTTTCCATAACAAGTCCTTAGTTTCAAAGTTAGACTAATTAAACTGAAGATTGATAGAGGACATGAAAGATTAATCTCCAAAAACAGTGGTATTTCAGTTAAAATTTTTTTTTGACTTTTTGTAATTAAAAAAATAATAATTTTTAATTTTGATTTCTATTCTTTCTTCGTTTTAAATTATACGAAATTTCAGTTCTGATTCTTGTTCTTAATTGTTGCAACACGTATTTAATTTATGCACCTACGCTTCCATCTTTTAGGAAAAAAAAAAGTAAAGAAAAGTGCTTGTCTGCTTATTACGCCTAAATAGTTTTAAATTTTCGTAACTAAAATCGAGCAGTTTTGTTTTTTTCTTTATTAAATACGAATACTTGAATATCGTTCATAAATACTTCCTGCACGATGTACGTATTGCTAATTTCATTTATTTCAAATAAATAAATTCATTATCATCTTTAACTTTCCACGCCAGCATTTATAATATGGTCACTTTTTGAAACCTCAAATATCTTGAAAACCTCCACTGATGAAGTAATATCAGCAAATGATAAGAAAAAAAGTAAGAATAAAAATTACTCCCTTGCTTTCCATTTTCTTACGATTTAAAAACTAAAAAACAACTCGTCAAGCAGTCTTAGCATATGTGCCCCACATGGTAATTGATCAATTGACTGGAACACGTGATTCAACACTTTTTTTTTGTAATACTGTGCACTAAGCACATCAGTTTAGTAGGTATAATGCTAATTTTTTTTTCATTTCACCTCGTTTGTTTATTTGCCATGAATGCGAAGTTACCAAGTAACGAGAAAAGGGGAATTACTCGTATGCAGTTGCAGTGCATATGTAATTTGAATAAGAACCTTACCAAAATAAAACAATTTTAGTTTACTTTCAATGGAGAAAAATTTACGAGCAATAGTTGATTTATACTCGTAGAAGTCTCTAAAAAAAAAATTAAATAATAAAGTACCAATAAACTGGGATTACGTTGATAGAAAAATCTCGTTTTTCATTTGGGAACTTACGACTGTAAAAAAATTATAACACCTACTGAAAATTACGTCAACTCATTTTGAAAAGAAAACTTTGCTCTTTGTAACTAGAAAAAAAGTTTATTGTAGTATAATATGGGAGTAGGAACCGAGCCTTTGAACAGAACTATCAAAGTTATCTTCACGTTGGAATTACTTTGAGACCCCTCCCTCCCCATTTTTTGATGTTTTTTTCTAAATGAAATGCACAAAAATATTTGGGTACAACGTTCATATTCATGGTAACGCATTTTCACACGCAAATGTAAACAAACATCCTGATTGGTGGGCTGTGTTCGCTTCTTAATCTATCGTCGAGTCAAACAACCTGACCAAAAAAAACCACATTTTTCGATGCTGTGAGAGGATGCAATGTGGTTGGAAAGTTGACCCCCCCCCCTCCCTCCAAGGCACATTTATGACTCCCACTAAAAGAAGAAAAGAGGGTATCAAAGAAACCCCACCTTTAGAGAGTGGCTATTTCTCTGATTAGAATTGCGCTATCCACAAAATCTGAATTGCATTGTGTTCTGGAATAAATTCTGCATCCAGGATATGATCACTCAACCATGTCATATTTTTTTGGTTTTCCGAAATGAAATTTCTTCTTTTTTTACATCGAGGTTTTTTTTCTATTGCCAATTTGCCATTACCTAGCAGAAAAGCGAAGTTGCAATGAATGAGTGAACCATCCTCTTTTGATTTGTAGCATCGTAGTAAAACAAACTTCGTAGTTCTATTCTAACGCTGTACACAGCAATTTCAATGTTGAAAACAAAAAACGTTTTATCTAAAACACCCTGTGATTATCAATGTAACCCAAGTTTATTGGTAGATCATTGGTCAATTCGTGGAAATTATGGTTTCCTTCGATTTTGGAAAATAGTGAAAGTATGATCATTTAAAACAGTTCTACATTCTTGTTCGCTCGCTTACTAGAATTAGAAACGAAAAATTATGGACTATTGGACTTGGTTTATCTCAAGCTGAATTACAATCAGTGTTGAAAGAACGAAAAATCTGAGTTCCCAGTTCTCGTTCTTGTTCTTCAAAATTTTGGCCATTCTCGTTCTTAGGGCTTGGTTCTTGCCAATTTGAGCAAAGTTCTCGTTCTTTTCTAGACAATGTTTGTTCCCGTTCTTGCGTTCTTGTTCATTGAGTCATCGTTCCCGTTCTTTCAACGTTTGTTCTTCATTCTTGTTGTTTTTTTTCCTCAAAAAGTGAAAAAATCTTTTTTTTTTAGTTTTTTGTCTCGCAAACTGTAAAACCATTGTAAAACCGTCGAAGTGCCGAAAAAACAATTAAATAATTCGATTTTTTTGTTAAATAATAAAAAGCAATTAAATAATTCGATATAATATGGAGGTTGTGAACACAATTCATCACCACTTTCATCTTCAAGTTTATTATTTAATAAATCTCTAGCTGAATCTCTACACAATAGACAAATCGAATAATTTTTCGCGTGATCATAAGAAGAGCTACTTTTGATCAAATTATGAAATTTTTGATCAGAATAATCCATATCGAATTTGAAATTTTGAAAAATAAATGGCAACGAAAAACTAAAAGCATGCATATAAAGGAACGCACGGTGCACAGTATTATACGTATAAATATCACATGTTATAACTCGCAGTCGCAACCTCATGGTATGGTTTGGTATTAAGTATTTTGACAGAAGGGAAAATATTCTCATTTCTGAGTTGGAGAAGGTATTTTTGTAACTTGTAGTTTTAAGTAATACTAACTTGTAATTCAATCTCTTGTCACGAATAAACGTTACATGACAATGATTAAATCACGAAAAAAAATTAAAGAACAAAGAACGTGGCAATTGTCGTTCTTGTTCTTTACGTTCTTTTCATTGG
>FIZR01027951.1:0-12946 GCA_900060175.1 Ferrisia virgata | reverse complement strand
CGGGTTTTAAAAAGAAAAAAAAAAAAAAAAAAAAAAACCATCTTTTCAGCGTTTATCGAGCTATCGAAAATGATGTAGGTACTACTTACGTCGAGCACAGGTCTCGTTTTAGGATTCATTTTGCTCGTAAATGGCTGTTGGAAAATTTACGACCATGTCGCCGGTGTTTTAAATTAAAAAAAATTTTCGAGTTTTTTGAAAAAAAGTTTTAACGTGTAATTCGCTCTTTTCATTTCGAAGCGGCGAAATTCTTCGTTCGAGTACGCTTTCGTTAAGGAATTTTTTCAGCTAAAAAGTTTTGCAGCAGATGTTGTAAGACGTTTCGCGTAAGCTCGTACTGGGTGCTGCTGTCTCGTGCGTGCCTCATATCAACAACGACGACCTTATCCGTTTACATTTATTCTCGTTTTTCAGATAAATTCGAAAAGAATCTTGAGCCTGTTTTGGAAGATCGAATCGAAGAGCTTCGGCATCGTTTAAGAATAGAACTGGCCGTGTACGAAGGCGCCAAAAATGTCATTAGATCGTTTCAAAATGCCAAATCAGCTGATAAAAAGACTCTCCAAGAAGTAAGTGAAGGTTTGAGGATAACCGTAAGGTGGAATCTATTTCGCCCTGTTTGCGTTATTTTCGTTGGTAATTTATAAAACAGAATACGAATACTTACTAAAGTTACTTCATCAACAACACCCGCGATAGAATGAACTCTCTTACATTGTGAATAGCCTCGAGTCGTTGAGGAAAGCTGGTTGGTATTCGTGTATTTCGTATTATACGTTTGTTACACGAGCTACAGATTGATGGTTATTTTAACGATGGTGTGTTCCGATACTTCTGTCCTTTTTCCAAGCTATTGAAATAATACATTCCGAGAAACGAGGAAGTTGATTTTAGTGCAAATTTGAGACACTCGATTCGAGCGTATTCTTTGTAAACGGATCACATCTGGTTATTATTTACTGAAGAGTAATCCAAAGTTGAATGTGCTGTCGATTACTAAATTAATTTTTAAAAAAATACATTCTCGAGTATTTATCACTCTGAGCACCAATTTCCGACTGAAATAGCTACGCAAAATTTTACAATATATTTGTATACGAAAAAATCGTTGAAAAATCAAGCAATAATTTTTCAAATGAAATGCACCCCGTTGAAAAAAGGAATTATTCCGCCGTCGCGAAAAACTAGTCGAGTTCTTATTTTTCAGTAAGTAGGAAAGAAGATGCATAAAATAAACGAAGTGCATCGCCATATGCGCGAATTTTAAATTGGTTGTAATTTAACGAGAGAAATTATTATAATAATAAGTACGAAGAGGCGTCTCAGCGACTGACGAAGTACATTTCGCTCCTAACCTAGTACGGAATTTATACTCGAATAATTGAAATTTTCTAGTCATTTCGTCAGTACGATAAGTAATTGCAAAATTTTCGATCAAAGGTTTACGTCTTACGTTAGCTTATGGATTTTTAAACGATGTTCGAAGGCGTTTACTAGCGTAGTTGTTTGTTGTGTACCATTCTATTCGACGAGCGGAAAGAAGAGTGGATTATGCTGCACTTTTTTATTACGACATTGAAATTTTGCCAGCGAAATGAAAATATACTTACGACTTTGACGCCTATTGCAAATATTTCAAGATATTACGATGATGAATTATAACGAAACTGAGCTTCTAAGTGGTGATAAATATTGTTTATTTTGGTTCGTTCTAGATGATTTAAGGGTTTAACCGAGTACATAAATGTATCGGATGATGGCTTGAATTTTTGACTCGTACGAATTGTTTCAAGAAAAAGTACCTAAATCCGCTGTAATGTTTTACGTATTTCGATTTCGAAATCTCATTTTTCTTCGAAGACGTATGGCAAGATTGGGAAGGCGCTGTAATGATGAAACTCCTATTCTGAAGGAAGCATTTTTCAAGCGTACTTCAAAATCAATAAATATTAAGAATAGGAAATGAATTTTTATCCCCAGCTCGTTTCTTCTTCTTCTTACATAATTTACAAGAAATAATGAAATTTTGACGTATTTTTCTTGTTTTTTTTTTTTTTTTTTTTTTTTTTTTTAAGCTGAAAATTTTGGCCTTTTTTTTTTTTTTTTTTTTTTTTTTTTTTTTTTTTTTTATAAGCTGAAAATTTGGAAATTATTTTCTTAAATTTTTGCTCTCTTAATGTAGGTAATTTTAAAACGTCAGTAAATGAATGACTAAGTAGATAATGAATGCGGTCGAAGAATAGCAGAAAAATTATGTTTAAAATTTGGCTTGTACTTTCGAGCAAACTAACCAAGAACGAGAAATCTTTTGGAAACCGTTCAGATCTCCAGTACTGAAAAAAAAAACAAAGAATGAAATTATCGATCAATAGGTCGAGTAGAACGGTGCGTTATTTGATATGGTATCGTAAAGCCGAAGATATAGCTTTATTATTTTCATAATAGCGGTAGCGTGTAACTTTATATACCGATAAGTAGTGTACCGTGTATTAGTACGTACGTTCTATCAGGACATCGTGTATTTTTCGCTTTAATTCGTATTTATTTAATTTCGCGTATACATTTTTGGTAATTCGCCAGCTGGTTGATTTGATCTTCCGAATTCGTAGGCACTATTCCAAACAAATGATATTTTATTCTCTCGAGTACATCTCGGACTTTGGCGTTAATTGCGGAGCGGTGGCGAACTGTGTTTTATTTCGGTAATGGCGTGTGCGCGACTCCCGGACTCCGGTCTTGTGTACGTTTTACTTTGAACGAAAACCGCAATCGTGTGTCGGTGTGTGTGTCCGCGCTAACGTAATACGAGACGATCATCTACGCGTAATGATGGATCGACGAAACGATCGCGATCTCATTATCAAGGCTAGATTCCGATTCGGCGGCCATGGCAACGACCAACAGGACCACGACGACGACGACGTCGACGACGATGCTCGCAATACCTATTGGAACGAAATGATCTTGAGCGATGACACCAAAACGCCTTGTTACGCGTTCCGCCGAGGTAACATATTGTTCACGACCATACCTCCGGCCAGGCAGCAACCGCCTCCGGTTCCAAAATCATGCACAGCTACCTGCAACATCAACCTAGCAGATCGGTCGGATAAACCTCACGGATCGGATTTCTGCGAAGTATGCTGCGGTATCAGAAGTCCCAGCTTCACTCGAAGGGCTCATAGTTTTACAACGCATTTCTGTACCAGAGTTCCCGCTAAGAGAACTCCCAATTCTGTTAGTTCATCGTCCGACCAACGGTCCAAAAGCACCGATAGTAGTCTTAGCTCCAGTATGTCCAGCGTCGGTCACAGCTTCGGCAATTTGCTCAGTGTAAGTTTTGACGCTTCGTGTATTTTTATTTTAAACCTACCAAGATGATTGGATTGTTGAAAAGCCAAACTCTTGATAAGTGCATCACACAATTGCAGTGTTGAAGGTTTCACATTCGATAATGTCGATATTTCATCTCCGAATTATGTGTACTTTAGTGCAATCCTTAGAAGATGAATTTTTCATATTTTTTTGGTAAATTAAACGCGTTAACAACCTTTTTACTGGAATTTGATATATGCCTTTTTTAAGGGTTCTACTCTGTGTCACTTTTGTAGATGTTGACTTTTTGGGGTGTTCAGAAATACTTTCAATTTTTTGTAAACAAGCTCTACCATTTGAAAAAAAAAAAAAAAAAAAAAAAAAAAAAAAAACAAATTAGATTTGAAAGCTTTTTTTATTGTTGTGCTTCTTCGATTGAACTTTTAACAATATATAATTTTCGACTTATTATATACCTAGCTACTTACGTATATTTAATGTCGCAGTGTAAACCCAAATTTCAATTCAAAAATACTTTCTCGCAATTTTTTTAGTAATTTTCAAAAAACCTGCGATTTTGTTTCCCGATATAAGTATAATTGTAAGAATACCAGAAAAAATAATAATAATAATAATAATAATAAGAAACAGAAATCTGTTCACATTATTTCAACAAATTTCACGCGCTAAAGTCACGTCTTATTTAATATTACTGGCCAGCCTCCAATAATATACGTATATATAGTGTAGCTATATTGTTTTTATTTTGTCTATCAACGAGTAGAGCGTTGTACGGTTGGGGGGAGGGGGAAGGGGGAAGAGGGTTAGTATGTATAGAGGTGAAAAATTAACGAAAGTCAAAAATATTACTCGTTACAGACGAGCGCAAATTTTCCGGCTAATGAAAACTTTTTTAAATACGTTTACAGAGCCGAGGTCATATTTCACGATTGTCGGCGTACCTGAAGAAGAACGGGCGGCCGTATTTCGACGACGACGACGACGACGACGACGACGGTCGTTACGAAGAAGCTACCACGTCCGGCGATTGCGCCTCCGAAACGTCATCGAGTTACGATACGAAATCGAAAAATTTGAAAATACGTCCGGCATGCGATAAATGCGGCCTGTCTTCTTCGACTAACGGCACACTAGCGAATGACAGACGACGATCGTCGGCTGTAACCGAATATTCGTCGTTTTCGTCCTCGTATCCGTCCTCGTGTAGCTCGTATTTACCATTTTTCCTAGACGAAAGTTGCAGCTCGTCGGCGTGCTGCGATTGCGGTCTCGACTCTACGGTCAGTTCGTTCAGTAATTTACGAACGGCCAGCGTGGACGGCGATCGTAAAGCCGATCAACAACAGCACGAAAAAGCTAGATTCTTCTCGAACGACAGCTCGACCGATTCGGATAACGAAACGTGTAGCTCGGAAATGGGTTGGAGCTTTAGCAGCTTTTGTCAAGCGAACGATAGTCGCAATTTGAGCCGAGCTACGACCGCCGATAGCATTGAGAAAAGTAATCCGCTCAAGACGGAGTGTAACAAACCACTCGGCCAGGCTGTAACTCCTTTTGTATCGAGTTCGAATAGGAAATTGGTCATCGAGAAGTTCGGCGATGTTGTACGCTCGTTCAGAAAACCGGGACATCATGTCGGACCGTCGAAAAATGCCGACTGTTTGTGCGATAATTGCACGTCTTTTTTCTGCAGAAAGTAAACTCGCCTGTTTGGCCGGCTACGCGACTGTATTTGTGATATTTTGTAATATTTTCCTTTTTACCAGAATTAAACGTATAAAATTTCGCAAAATTTACGAGTTTTTTTCTTTAATCTGCTCGCTGATTTATGTACTCATATCGAGAAAGTGAGAGTTTTATCGAAAAACGCGCAAACCACACGAGGGAAATAGATTCCGCCGAACATTTGATTTTCGCAGCTATTGTAAATTATTATTATTATTATTAATATTATTATTATTCGTAATTATCGATTGATTCTTAGGCTCAAGCAAGCTTATCGGAATCTAGCCGCAAGTTGGATCTCATTAAAAAATCGCTAGAACTTCGCAGGTTAGAATTACCATCGAATTCTATCACAGCCGCCGAGCTGAAAGAAGAGTTACAAATAGTGCAGTCGGCTAGTCCGGTTCCAGTAGCTTATACCAGTTTGCAGCCATTTAGACCGTCCAATAATGGTAGACTTTGCGCAAACTCTTCGGTTTCCAGATGCGCTACCGTTACCGGAAAATTGGAAGTTCGGTTAGTTTTTTGGCTGCCTAACGGATTACGCGAATTATTTACCCGCAACGATTACAGCATTGTCGAATAATTATTGCATTTTAGTTTAATGGGATGTCAAGACTTATTAGAAGAAGTGCCCGGTAGATCGAGAAAAGAAAAAGAAATTTTATCTACTCCTAACGATCTCAAGTCTTTCGTAAAAGGTGTCACCGGTAGAAGCTCGTGCAAATCTTATAGCGTTAAGGATGAAATCAGTAGTGAGTTATTCGACATTCGATTCGTAATTAGACTATTTAGAATTGCTATTCAACTCGATTCGTATGTTTTTTTTTTTTTTTTTTTTTTTTTTTTTGTATTTAAATTATTATTTTGTTGATATTATTTCTAACTATCGCGATCGTATTACCTACTATTAACATGGTTTGTGTTTGTGATTTGTTTATTTGTTGCTATTCATTTATCGTAGCTTTTTCATTTATGTATTTATTTGCTCCTCTACCGCACCGTATTAAGACCTGCGGCAGTAGATGGAATCGAAACTAATATTGGATTTTTTATTTGTTGATATTCGTACAGAAACACGACAGTCTAGGAAAACTATACGAAATGGACGACAGCCCGGATCGGCGAGTTTGGCTGGATAAACTGTTACACTTTATGGAAGAACGAAACACACCTATATCTACGTGTCCGACCATCTCCAAGAACCCTCTCGACTTGTTCCGATTGTATATGTACGTGAAGGAAAGAGGGGGCTTCGTGGAGGTATGCAAGGTGCAGTGTAGTTCCATGTGGTAACATTTGTCTATATTTTCTTCTCGGGGCTCTGTGTAATCTGTATAACTTTTACAATTATTTTATACGCTCGTAACGTGTGAGATCTATCCTCCATCTCTCTCTCTCTCTATTTCTATCAGATTTAATATACTAATATCGTAGCAATGCTGTATTAACGCACTTTCGCTAGCTCACGATACTGTAATTTTTGATATATTTCAAATTTTTTACAATATTACCATTACTAATCATCTAATAACTTTAACTATTGTTCTTATTTCGATCGATTGCTTTTGGCATTACGTCATCGGAATTTATTCGTTATTCGTCGGTATTTCTTTTGAGCCTGTCACCGGCAGAAAGCGTCTTAACTTTTCTGCGTGTCCACATTATTAACATTCGGTTACGCGGATAAAGTAGCCTTTTTTCCCCCCTCTTTTTTCCCTCCATTATTACGATTCGGGGGTATTTTGGATAGCGACTGTAGGCGTTATTGAAACCGTACATTGTGCTGTACTAACGCGTACGTTTTGTGTGTTCTTTTGTTTTTTTATTCGCATTCGTAGGTGACGAAGAATAAAATATGGAAAGATATAGCCGGATTATTGGGTATCGGCGCGTCGTCTAGCGCCGCGTACACGTTACGTAAACACTATACGAAGAATCTATTACCATTCGAATGCCATTTCGACCGAGGTGGTATCGATCCGCAGCCTATAATTAATCAAGTCGAATCGTCGACCAAGAAAAAGAACGCGAAAAACGCTTCGGTTCCTTCACCAGGTACGGGTACGGTTCGCAATTTAGTATATTTTTTTCACGTCCGCTACGTAGGCCTACGTAATTTAAGATGTCGTTATCGACCAATACCCACTAAATACTCGATAACGTTTGTATTCTACGTAGATTGTAGTAATTGTAATGGTACTGGTAATGTAGTATAGTTTGTAGAAAATTGATAATAATATACGATGGCGATTGTTTGCCTTGCGCAGGATCGTCCAATTCGCAGGACTCGTTTCCTTCGGGACCTGGTGCTGGAATGGATGGATATGGAGGATACGGCGGATATGGTAACGAATACGCTAATCAAAGAGGTCCGCCTCAGATGCAAAGTAGTCAAGGTTAGTCCTCCTATCGTATCTCTACGGGTATAAATCGGTTTTGGTGGCGATCGTTTGATTGAAATCTTAATAATTTCGTTCTTTCGCAGGCATGACTTCGCAACCTGGAGCATACCAAAGTCAACCTGGTTATAATCAGTATCCACCGGCTGATCAGTACGGGCAGCAGTATATGGGTAGCGGATCATATCCGCCCTCTAGACCAATGTATCCCGTTTATCCGCCGGATGGCGATAGGTCAGTAGAATTCAATCTTATTTTTCGGCCAGTCAAGCTGAGGAATGCTTTGGATATTGGTCTCGTCTCCTACTTCTGGACTAGAGCGCAGCACAGCCAGTCGGTTTTGAAAGTACGACTGGCGAGTGGAATGTGAGGAGAAAGGATGGAAATGATGTTATTGAGGGGAAGATAATTCTATTTCGAAACGTATAGTTAAATTTCAAGAGGGTTTTATTCACGAGATGAAGCCAAGATGTCCCTTTGCAGATCACAGAAGAAAAAAGAAGGGATTATAGAAACTTTTTCGAAATAGTTACTCGCCTAAGTCCCACAAGAGAGCGCTGATATTTGGCACTAGAGATTACTTTTTTTTTTTAGATTTCAACATGGATTTCAAATGCAATACTTTCTTTGAAATTTTTCTCGTAATCTGATTGGTTGTGATTTTCATGACTTATGACGATGATCTTACTGATCAGTTGATATGACATCAGATAGTTTACAGTTGTTGTTATTTGTTGATGAAAATATTATCGACTTTCATTGGTTGAGGGCAATTGAAATCATCCAATCAGAATGCAGAAAACGTTTTTCAGGCCAAATACCAGTGCTCTCTAGCGGAATATATGTCAGTAACTATTAACCAAATCCCCTCACGTCTGTCTACTTCCTTCTTCGGTAAGGCATCTTGATATTTCAGTTTGTATAGCCAGAGAAAACCTTTGAAAGCTTAGTAAAACAACTTGAAAAGTTTATTTCCTCTTGAAATTTTTTTTTATCATTTCAATTTTGACATGTTATTGTATTACGTGAATTTTATGGAAGATAGAAAGTTCCTGATTGCTAAGAGCAGAGAACTAAGGAACATTAAATTTAAAATTGATTAATTTTGTGAAATCAGAAAAAAAAAATTATTTTAACACTACGAGGTATCAGTATATTACGGCGGCAGCGTATAAAACAAGGGTCGCAATTAGTCGTGATGCGATTGGTGATTGTTGAACCAATCACAGAAGACTTTGATGGTTGGTAGGAGAATCGACAGTTACTTGGTGGGGAGAAAACAGCTCAGAGTAATCATTTTGCTTCTGCCACCAGTACAGTAAGGTTGTAAAATGATCAAACCGTGGCTGGTTGAGGAATCTTCAAACAGTAAGTTCGACGTTAGGATGGAGGAGTTGAACTGGAAAAGTGAAACTTGAAGGAACTGTTTGTGGCAAAATAATTTTACCGTTTCTTATTCAAATCGATCATTTTTTTTTTTGATAAACTGGGCTATTGCCTTTTGTATTTCAAATTATTCAAAAATTAATTGAGACGCAGAAAGATCACGAATTATTACAAGATAAAAAAATGTGTATAATTAGAAAAATAATTGCCGCATCGATTTAACCCCGCATTCGTTAATTATTTTGCAGAGGATATAACCAAAGCGGCAACAGCAACGCAATGGGCGGCCCCGGAACACCGGGTGGTCCGCCGCAGCCACAATCGGCACCTAGTCCAGCAGTCTCATCGGGTCCCGGTCCAGCCGGCTCAGATCCGTACAGCAGATCTCCTTACGGTCAACCAATGTACCACGCTGCGGGTCGACCGCCTTTCACCGGTGGTCCCGGCGTACCTCCCGGGATGCCGCAACAACCTCCCGGTGGCGTTCCGCCGCAACAACAGCAACAGCAGCAGCAGCAACAACAACAACAGCAGCAGCAACAACAGCAACAACAAGGGCAGCAGCAACAACAACCGCCATCGTCCATGCCGCCGGGATCGTCAGCCGGTGGTCCGGGCGTCGTACCTGGCCCCGGCGGCCAAACGCCGAATAGTCACGTCGTACCATCTCCTCCGCGACCGGATTCGCAACCATCGCCCAGTCCGTATCCGCCATCGCCGCAACAGCCCGGCGCGCCGCCCCAACAATCCGGCGGTCCGCCCGGCCAGCCGCATATGGGCCAACAGCAAGGAGGTCCACCGGGTCCAGGTCCTCAAGGCGGACCGCCTCAGCCGCCGCAATCCTCGCAGCCGCCACAGTCGGTAACGTCGCAGCAGCAACAACAACAACAGCAACAACAACAGCAGCAAATACCTCCTTCGCAGTCGCCGCATCACGAATTTTACAGACCGGATCAGGTAACCTATCGAATGGTTTTTTTTTTTTTTTAGTCAATTATGCTCCACGATTTTTCCCTCGATAATGTGGTCGATTCGCTCGTTTCTTCTCCAGCAGTACATGAATCAAAATCAAATACCGTCGCCGGGTGGCGCTTCGTATCCGGGAGCCGGAGTGCCCAACAAAGGCATGCCTCCTCCGTCGGTGCAGCAGTCGCGTCGGCATCCGGATTTCGCGAAAGACTCGCAACAGTCGCCGCCGCCGCCTCAGTCGTACTCGCCGTACAATAATCAACAGCCTAGACCTATGTTTGCTGGTAAGTACGTCGCGACAGTGGAACCGCCGCAACCGTGCAACGATCGAGTCGCGACGAACCCGGATAACCAGCTAATGACGATAAACGCTGTATCTATTTCGTCATGTCCAGGCTGGCCCAACGATAGCGCCAATCGTAACCAGTACCCTAGAGGTCCGTATCCGGCAGCGCAAGCGAACGTGCCGCCCAACGCTCCGCCCCAACAGTGGGGCCAAGGTCCGATGACTCGAGCTCCGATACCGCCTAATTCGCAGCCTCCGCCGAATGCTCAATGGGATCAGCATCGATATCCGCCCAATTCGCAACAGCAGCAGTTTCCACCTCCGCAGGTAAAATTTTTGGTACCTTCTTCGTTGAATTTTTTTTGTTTTTTTTTTTCGTAAAAAACATTTTTAAACGATCAATTTGAGACCCTAAATCGTCTCATCAAAAGTTGCTTTTGAATTTGTTTTTTTTTCTCAAGTTTTAACTGAAAATTTGGAAATTGAAATTGAAAAGTATCGACCCCCTGTTAACGTACTACCAAGTTTCTAATTCAAATTTTTACGTTTCAGCCTGGCCAATGGAATATGCAGCCGAGTCCTATGGTACAGAGTTCCAATATAAGACCACCCCCAAGAGGGGCGAATTTCCGTGATAAACCTTTTCCACCGATGCAACAAGCTCAAGCGGTAAAAGTGGGTATTTTAATGGGGGTTTTCGATTGTAGATTTTTTAGTATAAGCGTAGACGTGAAATTACGATTGTTTCGTGAAAACTTTCACCTTCTCCCTTCCCCTCCCCCAAAAGCTTAAAAAAATTAAAATCGAAATAGGCCACTGCATGTATTTGTATTGAAATTTTCAAAAATGTAAGCGATGTGAAAATTTTTAAATTTATGAGAAAAACTTCGGATAAATTTCGATTGTTTAGTTGGTTTTGTAGAAATTTTCACCTGGAACAACCATTCAAAAACTAGTTTTCACATGTTATGAAGTTTACCGCGATTGATTTGCTCCTCCAATTTGAAATCCAAAAATACTTCGATTTCTCATAAGTTAATCAATCGAAATAGAACTCGATGGCCTGAAGTATTTGGAGCATCCAGATGCGAATTAGAATTAGAATTAATAACCATTCGTTTTCTTTTTTACTCTGAAGGGGGGGGGGAGGTATCGATGAAATCCGTTTTGGAGCCTTGGAAAACCATTGAGACCATTTTGGTCGTGTCAGATATTTATTCTCATTAATTTTATTTTTATTATTATTGTCAATGAAAACTAGCCCATTACGGTGCAACAACCTCTGGCGGTTGGGGGGGGGGACATCAGCAAAATCTGTTTTGAGGTCCTGAAACACCATTACGACCATTTTTGGTCATGTCTAATATTCTATTTTTTTTCCCCACCGAAATTGAAAAATTAGTTACTCAGCTCGATACTGACCAAAATCGATCAAATTTGGGAACTAGGCTTCGATTCGTGGACCAGTTGATATTCTGGAGTGGGGATGACCTCGGGTCAAAATTCAGTTGTGCCCAAATTTGGAAGAGGGATTGCTGCGGTGCTAAAATTGCAAAAATTTTCTCTTTTTGAACCGGTCCATGGATAATTCATAGCTGTGTGACATATCCAAAAACCAGCCTCTTAGGTCAATTCAAAGGGGAGATATGGGCGGTTTCCCCCCTTTTTAAACTTAAAGAAGGGGCTGTTCTACTCTTATCTCCCATTCAAATTGAGCCAGAAAGTTTAATTTTGGCACCACAGATGTGCCCTTTGACGGTTTCGACTTTACAGATCCATTACGCCCCTTTACATGTAGAAATGTGGTTGGGGCGCGGAGGGAGGGAGGTATTTCTTATGTTTTGAGTTTGTTCCTCGCATATAACTCTCCTCCAAAATGAGCTAGGAAGTTGACATTCGGTTTGCGCGTTGAATGGGGCGACCCTGTACACGGCCTTTTTGAGGTTTCGACTTTTCAAGCTCATCGTACTCCCCCCACCCCCTCCCCCCGCTCCTCATAGCTCCAAATGGTCGGTTTTTTGTCATTGTTCGAGTTAGTTCCTCGCTTAACTACCCTTCAAAGTTTTCTTGAAAGTTTAAATTTGGTATGTAGATTTAGTATAGATCTTGAATGTGGTTTTTGCTAGTGTCGACTTTTTAGCCCCCCATTGGACCCTGCGTACTCTTACCACTGATTGGGAAATCTCAAAGTGATGTTTTTTTTCATTATTTCCTTTCTGAAACTGAAAAATCACTTGCTCAGCTGGATATCGACCAAAATCGCTCAAATTTGGGCAACGCGCTTGGATTGGGTGCAGATTTTATATTTTTGAGTGCGGATGATGACGTTGAGTCAAAATATAGTTATACGCAAATTTTTGGGGGAGGGGGTGCTGAGATGTGAAAATCGCAATGGTCGTTCCTAATCAAAAGTTGCACATCACATTCAAAAATCAGCCTCCTAGTTCAATGGGGGAGGGGAGGGGGGTGGTATTAGGATTGTTCTCCTTTTTAACCTTGAAAAAGGGGTTTTCCTTTCGTATCGTTGGTCCAAACAAAACTAGTAGGGATATAGGTTCAGTGGAGGTGTGGGGCGAGGGGGAGTTGCTAGATGTGCTTTTTTGAGGGTTTCAACTTTTCAGTCTTCTTGAACCCGTTTACAGCCCAAAGAAGTGGGGTTTCGGTCACGTTTTCTTATTTTTTGAGCTCGTTCAATGCATATCTCTCCCCTCTAAATTGAGCTAGGAAAGTGACATTTGATATGTAGTTGTTGTAGTTGTCCTAATAGTGCCTCTTCGAGGTTTCAGCAGGGCCGGCGATAGGTTGGAAGAGGCCCTGGGCAGCATTTATGCTTGGACCCCTT
>FIZR01027950.1:0-25890 GCA_900060175.1 Ferrisia virgata | reverse complement strand
TTTATTTCATTTTTTTTGCGAGTTCGCGGGGCCCTTGAAAACAGCTGGGGCCCGGGGCATCTTGCCCCTTTTGCCCCCCCCTCGCCAGGCCTGATCGGAACCACACAGGACAAAATTATTACTGGCCAAATAAACAATACAAAAAACCCATATGACAAAAGTAGCTGTTTAAAAGTGCATAGAAATCTCACGTCCTTAAAACGTTACGAGATTTCCAAAAAGGTTACAAGATTGCCGTTAAATATAGAAAAAGGTTACGAGTTTTCTGGTAAAGATATTTATAAATATATATAGATACGATGCGAGCTAGTAAGCTGGCTATATTAATTGCGATTCATATATTATTATCACTATCGAGCGCAGATAGCTGCTATGTACTTTGGTATACGTGTAATGTATTGGTGGTTTGGTACACTATACACACACACACACACATACGCACAGATAAATCGCGAGTGCTGCGATCGACTGTGCGCATCAAACGAGCTATTAATAACGGCCCTCGTCCTCGTGCCATAGCCCAGCGCCGCATCGTATCGTCAGAAAAACTTTGTATTTTCCATCGAATGGTACTTGTGCTACTTACTGTGAGATCCAGCTGGGTTGAACCGGCTGCAACACAAAAAACAAACAATCTTCCATTAATAATCGAACGGCGTAATATTAAGAAAATACTTTATTGGAATTACACGCATTATCAAACCATAGCACGGGCAGAGGGTACTTTGCCTGTACCATATTCCCAACGTAGGCTACGTACGTATAAGCTATTATAATTTAATATCTGGTAGAATAAGTACAAGCCGAAGACACGCATTACTGGTACTATGTATATTGTACCTTTATATGAGGCTATGATACGAGTATTATGACGTAGGTATAGGTGTACCTTACGTAGGTATAGCTTGTACCTAGCCACATACTCATATATATCGATGGTTTGGTGATCATTAAAAACCGCTGCTAGCCATTATTTTGACAAGTACACGTTGTTCGAGAGGTCCCACGTTCCTCGTAGTTATTCTACAGTATATTTTCAAAGTTTCGACATTCGACGCTCTCTTATAATAAATAATAATGTAATATTTTCGTAAGACGTTTTGCGGATACGTACTTTCAACTCTCGGATACCTAACTTGTACTTTGTGTGGCACGTTACGAGTATACGGTGCCATCTACTATGCGAATACTATGAATACTATGCGTCGAATCAGCGTGTTAATCAAGATCAAGACTCGACAGGCTACCACTCTCCCCAATCTGACTAATTATTTCCTTACTTTCGGTTCGGTAATGAGTTATGTCTATTGCGAGAAAAATACCTTCCTCAGAATGAGACCAACAAAACAGTCCTATGTTGCGTTCCCTCCTCACATAGAAATATCGCACGTAATGAAATAGCTGGACTCGTTCTGCCAAAATTGCCTCACTGCACAGACCTATCCAAAACATCCCTATCACTCTTATCGACTTAAAACAGTTCGTCAAAGCTCAAAACCTATCCACGTTTCAACTACTCTGGCAATAAAAAATTTTTTTTTAGCAATTCAAATCAATTTTCATCCATTTTTGCAAAATTTTACCCAATTTTTGACAATTTTTTTTTTTTTAACCAAGTTATTACAATTTAGGTCAATTTTCTACACGTTGTTCTCATTTTCATCAAACTTTTCCATTCAACTTTCGATGATTTGTAGCGATTTTGTTCACACGTTAGTTTATTTTAAATCGTTTTTCAACGTTTTTTTTTCGTGATTTTTCACAATTTTTTTTGCCAATTTTTGACGATTTTTACCAATTTTCTCGTATTTAAGGTGAATTGTAACCCGTTTATTTTACATTTTTTCATGATAATCAATAAATTTTCTTATTTTTTTACCGTTTTGGTCTATTTTTTTCACCCAGTTTTCGGTAATTTTTAGCAATTTTTTTTACTACTATTTATATTTTTTATCAATCATCTGTTTTTTACCCAATTTTCCACGATTTCTAATGGTCTTTTTCATATTTTTGATCAATTTCATCCATTTTCGTCAAATTTTTTCTAATTTTCGATGTTGATATAATTTTTTTTTTTTTTTTCATAATTCACATCAATTTTTACCTACTTCAAAATTTTTTCGTGATTTTTGATCAATTTTTTGAGCTTTTCGAGCAATTTTGTCAAATTGAACCCGGCTTTTGATGATCTTTATTGATTTTTTTCATAATTTAGGTCAATTTTCATCGACTTTTTACTCGTTTTTGTTAATTTTTTCAACAGAATTACGATGATTTTCGGAAACCTTTTTCATATTTCAAATCAATTTTCAACCATTTTTCGTAATTTTACATGATTTTTGATCATTTTTTTGTACTTTGGTAAGTGAAAAACATCAAAAATTGGATAAATTTTAGCAAAACCAAAAATGGATGAAAAATGTTGAAAGTTTACATAAATTATTTAAAAAAATCGTAAAATTTGCAAAAATGAGCAAAAAGTAAAAAAAATTGATCGCAAAAACCGGAAAAATGTTGAAAAAAAGGTAAAAGTTGGCCTAAATTATGAAAAAAAAAAATGAAAATCCCAAAAATTAAATAAAAATTTGACAAAAACAGGTAAAAAGTGTAAAAAAATCATCACAAATCAAGATAAATTGTTGTAAAATTGTCGAAAATGAAACCAAAGTATGCAAAAAATTGCTATAAATCTTCGAAAATAAAATATAAAATGGATTAAAAATTACAAAAAAAAAAACGTGAAAAAGGAGTGAAAACTGTGGGTAAAATTTGATGAAAATAGGTAAAAAAAGCTGGAAATTGATCAGAAATGATAAAAAATGATGAAAAAATTGTTGATAATTGACTTAAAATAGGTAAAAAAATCAAAAACGCGTAAAAAATCTGTAAAAATTAGGTACAATTTGGCAAAGATGGATGAAAAAGTGCATAAAATTGATCAAAAATCACGAAAAAATGTTAAAAAGTTGATGAAAATTGACCTAAATTATAGAAAAAAATTGTTAAAAATCAACCAAAATTGAAGAAAAAATTGACAAAAACGAGTAAAAAGTGTGAAGAAAATTGTTCGAAAAACATGAAAAAATGTTGTAAAAAAAGTGAAAATTGACCTAAATCAAGATAAAAAAAATAGGTGAAAATCATCAAAAATGGGAATAAAAATTTGACAAAAATGGTTAAAAAGTACCAGAAATTGATCCCAAATCAAAACATTTATTGAAAGACGGATAAAAATGGACCTAGAATACGAAAAAAATATTCAAAAATTTGATGAAAACGAGTGCAAAGTGTAGAAAATTGCTAATAAAAACTGTAAAAAATATTTGAAAATTTGGACAAAAATTTGACAAAAATGCAAGAAAAATGAAAAACATTGATTAAAAATCACGAAAATTGTTGAAAAATGGGTAAAAATTGACCTAAATCTTCAAAAAAGGTCAAAAATTTTGCAAAAAAATAGACAAAAATGGATAAACGGATAAAAAGTGAAGAAAATTGACCTTTCCAGCTCCATTTCACCCCTTTACTGCCCCCAACAAATGGTTTTTTCTTATTTTTTGCAATTATTCCTCGCACAGCTCCCCTCTCCTAATTGAGTCAGTAACCTGAAATTGAGTATGCACATTTAGTAGCAGCCCTAGACGTGACTTTTAGGGGTCTCGACTTTTCGGCCGTATTTCACCCCTTCACAGCCCTAACTGCGTGGTTTTTAGGGTGATTTTTTTCTAATTTTTAGAGTTTGTTTTTCGCATAACTCTCCTCCAAATTGGGCTGGGTAATTGAAATCAGCCATGTTTCATGTGTAGGAACCTTTGATGTGCCTTTTGGGTATTTTGACTTTCTAGCCCTCATGAACTCTTCTTACCCGCAACGCTAATTAGGATATACTTTACATAATACTACATAATAACGATTATGATAATAATAATACAATCGTCGTTAAAAACTTAATATATATATACAGGTCTTAACGGTAATTATTGACCTATATGATAAATTTGCTGATACACATGTTATAAAAATACTGCTGACCGTAACAATAAACATTCTCATGATTGAAATATATCACGAAAATCAAGCTGCTGCAAGGGCAATGTTTTTTTTTCAAGAAAAAAGCAAAAATTGTAACATGATATTTTTTTCCAAAATTTTTGAACAACTTGGAGAAAATATAATCATGCCAAGTGGTGGAGGGTCCCTTATCACTTGAAGAAAAATCTTCCAATTGGATACTTGAAACAGCATTTCCATAAACTAAGGGTAAAAATTTTGAATTTTTTTTTGCAATATTTCAATGTTCTTTCTTACTTTGGTCAAGATATCTCATGAACCACTCAACCTTTACCTAAAAATTTTTTACTGGTAATACCACACCGTATACGTTACACTTCGACGTAAACCGCACGTTTCCAGCAATTTTAGGTAAAAAGTTTAAATTTCTTCAAAATAAGCTCAAATTTTCAGTTAGAAAAATTTCACATCCACGTGTCACTTTGCCCCGTACAATGACTAAGATAGGCAAAACATTACACGTTCGTGTAATTCAAGTTGCTTCGCTTGTACTATGAAGAAAGTACCATCGAAGCGAAACACCCTGTATAAAAAAATACCTGTCTCTGATAAAATAGCAATTACATACTTAAACGTACACAACAACCACAGACGTTCGATTTTCTTACTCACCTTTTACAATTTAACAATACAATCATAATCACAGCTCCAAGTAAAGCGGACAGTATAGACACAATGGTAAGCGTTACCACCAAATTATTAGGAAATACGAGCCCGGTATCTGAAACACATAAATAAACACCGCATTTATCATAAACCGTTTATATGTACATTTATGTAATATTGCGTACCTAATACCTATGTAGAGGAGGAGTACCTTTACCTTATAATATCTTAATAAGACTCGAAAAATGGGATACAACAGAGCGAGGGAGGAGGAAAATTCCTCCCCACCCCCTCCCAAAGAAACCAGATTGGTACAGGTAGGATACATTTTATATTTCACGTACAAGATAGAGCGAGTGAATAAGGCACAGCCGAACGGCGATCGTACATAAAACATCTCAATATCACTGGATTCTGGCTTACTCCAGCACGTTTATTACAATCGATATAATTTATTACGAACGCGTTATTAGTAACGAAAACTAAATTAACCGCGGGCACGAAAATGTCGATGCTTTTTCTTCTCCATCATCGTCGTGCAGTCTTACCTCTTACATAGGATTTAGAGAGAGAGCCCTTGTACGAGTATCTATCTATCTACTACAAAAAAAAAAAAAAAACTATACGAATACAACATCATATAAATGTACCACCTCTATACCATAGGTATAAAGGTAAATACCTAATACCTATATATGGTCTATTTCTATCTCTGTCTCGAGTATATATATATATATATGTATACATCATTGCATTCATCGCGCCTTCGTATACGCGGTTCTTTTCCACGTCTACGTTTACGTACTCGTTCGTATCTATGTATGCATATCCTTTCACACAACAATTACCTATATTACCAAGTACCCAGAAAAATATTCACGTTGCAGACGGCAATGGTCAGTTTATCACTATAAACAACGAACACGACGCAAGATAGATTAAAACTGATATTAAAATTAATAACCTGTCAAAAAGCGCGCGCCTCGTACTCGTAATAACTAAATTAACTTTTCAAACAGTTTTTCCCCCTTGGTCGTCGTCTTCTTCTACTCGTACGTCTTCTTCCTTTCTCTCGGTTCGAGTGTAATTTTTTTCTCCCTTTCGTGTTTTTTCTAAGACGAATCTCCAAGTACCTACATACACACACACATATATATATGTATAATATGTGTTTCTTTCTTTCTTTTTTTCTTTCATTTTAAAGTTGATCGTGTCTTTCGTCTTATTTCTCTATGTTTATAGTTAAGACATTCGCAAAAGGGGGCGTTATACGTAGAGCATACGTTTGTGTTCGTGGTGTAATTGTGTATAGCTAAGGTATACACACACACACACAATACGTATACAGATACACACGTCCCTTTAGGGTGCAGACTTTCTTCCATATGTATACGTTGCAATGTAGCCAGTCACACCTCTGCGAGACTACAGACGTATTATACATTACATATACAAATGTAAACACATACTTACACAGATACATATACATATGTATATATATAAAAGACGATTAATTTACGAGTATTTTTCATTAACTCGAACGATTGTCTACGCCAAAATGTACGTATACCTTTCCTACCTACCTACCTACAAACACACACACACGTGTATAAAGACGAAGCTGTCAGGGGAGGGGGATAACAAAGGTATAATAATTAACTGGGCACTGGCTGATGGTGGTGACTGGCCAACAGTTGACCGGACAGACGTATCGCATCGCACCGCAAACTAGTCGAATTTCAATTTATTTATTAAAATGTACCTATATTTTTTTATTCTAATAAGTAATAATAAACGTATACTTTGGTCGAGGAAACGTTGCATATCTATCTCAACGTATAGAATAGATGCACCATAACAGTCGAATATCTTCCTCGTCTCGGTTTCGAATTTATTAAGTCCTAATTTAAATTAGTCTAGTCGTCCGGGTAATTGGTAGCCGCCGGATACGGATCTGGATTAGTAAGTATAGTTATGTACAAAAACTGGCCGAAAAAAGGTCGTAACCCGAGTTGTAAATATTCGCCTATCCCTATCGATAGTCGTAATACTGTACCGACGACTCGAAAACGAAGAAATAAACCGACCACGACGTGTATAATACGTTGAAATACCTTGGCTGGATGTAAAAAATGCTATTCGCCGAAAAAGAGATGAAAAAAAAAAAAAAAAAGCCGCACACGAGAATATTCGCGCTATAAATATGCAGTCTCGTGTGTCTGATTTGGTGTAGTTTTTTTTTTTTTTTTTTTTACATATTGGTGCACTTTACATTACGAACCGTTATCTGCCTACCGCGTATACATTTATAGTGGTACAGTGCGATGTTAACACCCCCTTTTGTGTTTTTTTTTTTTTTTTTTTTTTTTTTTTTTTTTTTTTTTTTTTTTTTTTTGGCAGGTAATGCCAAACCGTTAATTTCCAATTTAATGCTGCGTTTTGTTTTTTGACAGCTAGCTATATCGTCTTTATTAGATGGTAGTTTATTATTATTATTATTTTTTTTTTTTTTTTGTATTTTTCTGAGTAGGTATATATGACTTGATTAGGGTTTCGAGAATCGTGCCAAATTATCGAATATGTTTTTGGTATTCACGATGTAACCGGTTCATATCGATGATAACGGATGATTGTTGAATTTTTTTTTTTTAATCAATGTTATTGCTAGAAAATGAAAAATTGTCAAGTTGTTTGATATTTGCGATCGCATATCGGCGCATTTTTACATATAGATATTTTCGATGCATGTTTTTTTTTTCTTCTAATCAGCATTGCCAATATACAGGGTGTTTCGTTTCAATAGTACTTTCTTCGTAGTACAAGTAAAGCAACTTAAATTACACGAACGTATAATGTTTTGCCTATCTTAGTCATTGTACGGGGCAAAGATACACACGGATCTGAAATTATTCCCGCTGAAACTCGGTGAGCTCATTTTAAACAAATTTTCACCCTTAGTTTTTGGAAATGCTGTTTCAAGTATCCAACTAGGAAATTTTTCTTCAAGTGATAAGGGACCCTCCACTACTTGGCATGATTATATTTTCTCCAAGTTGTTCAGAAATTTTGGAACAAAATATCAAGTTACAATTTTTTTTTTGCTTATTTCAACTACCTAGTCCAATTTGGAGGGAAGTTATGCGAGGAGCAAACTCTAAAAATTAGAAAAATCAACCTAAAAACCACACATTTAGGGCTACGAAGGGGTGAAATAGGACCAAAAAGTCGAGACTCCCAAAAGGCACATCTGGGACCCCCGTTACACGTACATACCTAATTTCAAGGTCCTAGTTCAATTTGGAGGCGCGTGATGTGAGGAACAAATACGAAAAACTCAAAAAATGAGAAAAACCTATATAAAAACACTTTTTTGGGGCTGTGAGAGGGTGCAAAGGAGCTAAAAAGTCAGAATCCGCAAAAGACACATCTAGGGCTTTAATTGAATGTACATATCAAACTTCAACTTTCCAACGCAATTTGATGGAGAGATAGGGGAGAAACAGCCTCTTTTCAGGGTCAAAAAGATGGAAAAACCTCATATCTCCCCTCCTAATTGACTTACGAGGTTGATTATTGGATATTTGTTACACAACTTTTGATTCTATGTCAATTGGATTAAAAACGGGCAATTTTTTCGTTTCTGATCCCTCAGAATCCCCTTCCTTAAATGGAGGCATAACTGAATTTTGATCCAAGTTCATCCCCAATCGTATATATCTCATTTGCCGCGAAACTGAGCGAAGTAAATGATTTCATGTTCAGAAAAAAAAAATAAAAATGAAAATAAATACCTGACATGGCTAAAAATCGTCTTAATGGTCTTCGAAGACCCCAAAACGGATTTTGTTGATATTCCCCCTCCTCCTCATTCGCTATTGGTCGATAAACTATAATCGCTTGGTTTTCATTGACAATGTGACAGAAAATCAAGCTAATTACGATTTATGGTTAAAAAAATTCAATTGTTTCTCTTAACGAACTTCAATTAATAATTAAAAATCAAGGTTTCGGAGCCCAATTTTGGGCTCTGACCACGCCGTTGTTTTCTTATAGGCGGAACCTGAGCACTGAGGTTCCGGAGTCATGCTCCACTTCTATTCTTTTAGGAATTGTAGGATCCCAGAGGGTCGGATAAAGCAGCTTGTGGTGGATGACGAATAGAATTGGCTGCGGAGCCTCGTTGCTTGAGGCTCCATTTTATAAGAAAACGATTATGTGGTCGAAGCCCAATTAGAGACTACGATGCTTTGCTAAAAATTGATATTTATCACCAAAAATTAATATTTATTGTAATCGCTGAAATCGAAAAACTTCAAATTTCAATTCAGGTGTATATTATTTTTTGAATTTTTTTCGGTAACTTATTAATGGTATACTCTGCAGCTGAACACTGACGTTCACTACCTATTGAAGGCCCTGGAATAACGTTTACAGCAGAATACTACAGATATTGATATCGTTGAGATCACTGTTTGATATTAAAAAATTTTCATAATCAATGAAAACCGGTTCCTATAAACTAAGGATCTTTAAAATCGCGTTAAAGTGAGTAAAATAATTGAAGTTTGAATAATACTCTCAATTCATTTTCAAACGAAGAATAAGACGACAATTTTTTCACCAATTTTTACAAACCGTTTGAACCGGTTTCGAATAATGTCGAATGCGTGAAGTTTCGCACAGAAGTCGAAAAGGATTTTTTAAAAATTAATCGTACAATTTTTTGTGAATTTTCATTGCGAGAGATCAACTCGAATTGAAATTTATCGATTTTAATAGCCGGTTTGAACCGGTTAACATTTGTACATGAGTCATAGAAACATAATTTGTGTTCAATATTGCGTAAAATGTAATTTTTATGATAGAAATATTTCTAGTTGATTGATTTTGTTGATTTCAGGAACTGGTTCAAACTGGTTACGATTTGTTCTCAGCGGGTTGAATACTGGAAATTTTCTCAAGTCGTGCTTTGAAAGTTATTCATTTTTGTACTTCTACTTTCGATAAGCTATTGATCAATATTTTAGTTTCCTACTTTCAAAATTATTATATCAGTTGCAATAAAATATATAGAAGCTAATGATTGAAAAACACAAAATACAAAAATTCACCCATTTGATAGAAGAACCGGTTTCAATAGAATAAGATGAGTTCAATCATATTGAAAAGCTCAATATTGATGTTTTGATTTCATGATCATAATAATAGAATAGCACAATAAGACAAATCATCAAGTTTTAGTTTTCAATTAAAGTTGAA
The DNA here is from genome assembly GCA_900060175.1 of Ferrisia virgata. Taxonomy (NCBI): domain Eukaryota; kingdom Metazoa; phylum Arthropoda; class Insecta; order Hemiptera; family Pseudococcidae; genus Ferrisia; species Ferrisia virgata. The sequence continues at coordinate 15,954 of FIZR01027950.1, read as the reverse complement.
CTAATTTAATCAGCCACCGAGTGTAAAGATTGAACCGGTTGACTTGAGATTGATTCGATCAACTGAGGGTATATTTAAACCGGTTAGTTTGATTCACCAGGTCAAATTTAAGTATGCCCAATGAACTTGACATTATTTTCACAATAGAATATCAATACAGTAAGCCATAATCATGACCCTAAGATTCTCTGTTCTCGAAAACCAGAGTTTTTGGATCAATATTAAGAATTTTCCACATATAAACCGGTTTCAATAACTAAAGATTTTTCCTTCCTTAAAAAAAGATGACATTTATTTTTGCTGGAGTAGATTGAAATTGAAAAATTTGTTTCCACACAGCAATTTTGTAATATGAAACCAGTTTAAACAAATTTTTAGAAAAAGGCATTGAACTGGTTTCAAAACTACAAAACATATTTCTCCCTAGAACGTTTTCAAAAACTTTGGACTTGTTTTACTTACAATTTAATTTAGGGTAACAAACAGTAAATTACTGGGCAATTTACCAGTATTCAATAGGTAATTTACCAGTGAATACAAGATAATTGATCGATAATTACTAGGTAATTTACCTGTAACTACCAGGTAGTTTACTATAATCACCAGGTAATTTACCCGTAATTACTGGGTAATTTATCGATAAATACTGATATTTACCATAATCACTGTATCACTTTGAAATTTGTTCATAATTACCAAGTAATTTAACTGTAATCACTAAGTGATTTACCAGTGATCACTAGGAGATTTGCCGGTAATTACCAGGTAACTTACCAGTAATTACTGAGCAATTTATCGATAATTACTTGGTAATTTACTGGTAATTACTTTTTAATGATTGCACAAATTGTACTACACAGATATAATTTATATTATAAATCAAGTAGCATGCCATAACGTTTGTTCGTTGATAGCTCAGAGATCAGACAATAAAAATGATCCGAACCTTTGATGTCTTCAACTGTTCATTTGATTCAACAAACGATTTTTCAGGTATAAAGTAACGTTGTACGAAATTTCGTGTAATTTGTAATTTTTTCCCCTAAAAATCCTTTAAAAAAACATTAAAAAAAACTTCCTGAAATATAAAAATCTATAGAAGAAACCTCAAAGTTCTTCTGACATGTCAAAGAACACTAGATTTAAGGATGAATCCATAGATCTGGCAGACCAGGCTGAGGAAAAAAATCTTTACCATTGCCGTCATTATAATTGCACGGCAATCGTACCCCTCTTTCAAATTCTAGCCACTCTTCTAAAAAAGCCTGTTCGACAAAGCGACACGACACCTACAACAATTACGAATTATATCAGTATACGTAGCTTTGGATACATATATATGCAACCGGTTAATTACAACATTACGTAGGGCATGCTCGACTCGCCGCTGTGGTATCCGGTACATGCTCGGGCATTTTTACATGATTCTCGAACACACGTTCGAATTACAAGCTAGCCAGCCAGCCAATTCATATAATACATATACAACCTCCTCATCGACAATACTGTGGCTTTTTTTTTCGCACACGGTGGACAATAGCATAGGGTACATATACGACATTCCAAATGGTGGCCATGGCATGTATTACCACCTGTAGCGTAGTGTACTTACATACATACAGCTGTGTGAAAATTTAACATTATCGGAATTCCGCTGCCGATATATACACACATACGACGTCCTCGTGTACACACACACACACAAAACGCTTCAGATACTATCACGTCGTATACTATACGCCACAAAATTGATGCGAGTAAAATTTATCGACTTGTTCGTTTCGTAAATTATATACATACTTATACGAGTACGTAAGTATAGGTATGTACCTAGCTAGAGGAGTACGAAGGGCAAAAGAAAGAAAAAGAAACAAACGACTAAACAAAACAACTACTACGACCGCCACCGAGCAGTGAAAAGATGCAAAAAAAAAAAAAAACCACACAGAAAATAAAAAGAAAAACACCATCGAGTTTAAAAAGAAATCGATATTATCTAGAACGAATAAATCAACCAATATTTATACGTACGTGAACCAACAAACAGTACGAATACAGTAACTTCAAGTTGGCAAACTACATAGATCTCGTATAAACGAGCAAAGATGCGGCGCGAGCTTTCAACGCCCGGTTTTTTTTTCTTCTTTTTCTTTTACCAACATATCGGCGCTACGATCGTTGGTTTCTTTTAATCTGGTCGTTTTAAATCTTACCTATTTCGCGCCGCCGAGCTGCTCCGCACTGAAGCCATCCTCGATCTTTCTCCTTCTCACTAGTACAATAAGTCTTTCGCGATCACTCGTAGACCGAGACCGAAGATGCTCGGTGTCGTCTGCCATGGGTACCGGGGGTATCTTTCTCACTCTCTCGTGTACATATTCGTACTCGTATATGCCGATGCGAAACATGTCGCAGTCTTTAAGGGCAACGAGAAGCGCTCGTTTCGGATAAAAATCTCTTCGTCGCGTTCGAAACTCCCTCTCGTAGGTACTTCTACTTTTATGCGTTGCGCGTTCTGTAGCAAAACGACAAAGAATCTGCTGCTCGGCTCAGCACCAAAGAGCTTTATACTGCATGGGCGACGCGAACAATAGCACCATTATTTTCACACGCCGCACCGCAGCAATACCTGCAAATCTTCGTATACTTTACACTACGTTGGGTGTATTGGCACCTCGCTCTGTACTATCATTCTTTCCCTTTTTTTTTTTTGCTCTCTGTCTCTCTCTCTTTTGCGAACATAGCTGGATGACAAAGGTTCATAGTATAAGGTTGAGAAACAGAGATAAAGATAGAGACACCGAAGGAAGAGGGATAACGAAGAAGTAAACAAATTCCACACTATCGCTGTAACACGCATACCTGAACATGGATGCATTTGAAAACGCAAATCGACTAGTTTTTAATGAGTCGGAACACATCTGGGGTATGGTAAGCCGAGCTTTTCTCCACGAATGTTATATGGAAGTTGAAAAAAAATTTGGTAAACATTTATGAAGGCGTTTTAAAGCTATATAAAATTTCATAAACCTGTTCGACTTTGAAAATTTAACCCGTAAAAATTGGCATTGAAAGTAACATTTCAATCTATGACTACCAGTTCGCTACTTAAGGCATTCAAGCATAGACAATCGTGAAGAATATGACTGATATTTTGTTCTGAATTATGATCTTTATCATGTACTTCATTCAAATTTCGGATGATTCGAACCGGTTGCAAAGGGATTCTATTGGTTTTGTATAATCTCGCAAACGCTTTAATAAACGGTTCAATCTGGTTTAAACCACCTTCCGACAGCTTCCAGAGATGCTAATGCCTTAATTCTCAAAATGTTACTCACGAAATTGAATGCACAGACTGCGTACACGACTTTTGAAGAATTTTTTGTCAATTTTAAATATCTTCTGATTTTTGATAACCGTTGAAACCGATTCTAAACAAATTTTACCAGTTGAAATTTTATTGCAATAACAGAATTTTACTCAGAGAGAATATCTATTCCAATTTTCAGTGTAAAACAAGTTTCTTGGATTATCGTATCAGCTGGCTAAAATTTTTAAACCGGTTTTAACTCAACGTTGCGTATCCAGAACGTTCAAAAGCTTGAATATCTTCTCTACGATTGCTTTAATTGCGATTTTAAATAATGAAAATCATCAATTACAAATATTTTTACACTCTGATAAGTGGTTCAAACCGGTTCTGACTCAAAATCAATGATTTCAGTTACGTAAAACGATGCGTATAATCATTCATAATTATTTTTACTTTAATTCGGTAGTAAAAACAGATGATCTGAAATTATAATACACGCAAATAAATGGTTCAAACCGGTTTAGCATCAACTTAAATGCTTAAAATGGTGTAGAAGATTGACATGTGTCTTCGAAATCGCATTCAATTTTTGTTTTAGCTATAGAACTGCAATTTTATATCATTTTCATGAATGTTCAAAACTGGTTCAAACCGGTTTCTAATAAAATATATTGATAAAAGTTGTATAAAAGTTCAATATCATTCTCCGAAATCCTGTTAGTTATGATTTTCAAGAGAAAACTGTTCATTTCCAAGCTTATAACATTTTAATAAATAATCTAAGCAGGTTTAAAACCGGTTCAGCATCAACTAGAATTCTTGAAATCGTGTAGAAGATTGACATGTGTCTTCGAAATCGAATTCAATTTTCACTTTAGTTATAGAACAACAATTTTATATCATTTTCAAAAATGTTCAAAACCGGTTGGAACTGGTTTTCGATCAAATGTATTGATAAAAATTGTACACAAGTTCGATATAATTCTTCGAAAGCCTATTACTTTTGATTTTTAAAAGAAAACTGTTCATTTTCAAACTCATAACTCATAGCATTTGGACAAATAATATAAACTGGTTCAAAACGGGTCAAATTATCCATAAATGATTAAAATTGCCTAAAAGCTTTATACGTATTATTCAGTGCAATACGAATAACTCTGAAGTTTGAAGGAAAATGCTGATTTCAAATTATATTGCATTTTTATAACCGGTTGAAACCGGTGCTTTCTAAATTTTGATCAATATAATTCAAAAAAACTAGCATAAAACAGTTCAAACCATTTTCATCAATTTTCACAGCGAAAGTTATCAATTTTAAATCGTATCATATTCTGAAAAATATTTCGAACCGGTTTTAAGTCAATTACAACCATTCATGTAATATCGTCTCACATCAATGAATAGTTTGAATCTATTACAATCATTTTCAATAGCTTAAAATCAATAAAAATTTCAGAATAATGATTCACAAGCCTCACAATCATCAGCATTGTACCAATTTTTAAAGCAAAACTTATCCGTTCAAAATCTTGTTTTGCACTTGAACAGTTTAAACTGATCTTGACACACTTGTGATTCAAACTTTATGATAATTTGATAAAAAAAAGACACTTATACGTAATCTTAGAGCAAAGGTATCATTTCGAAATGTTCTCAAACTGTAATCATTGATTGATCAAAACCGGTTTAAACCGGTTTACACTGATATGAATCTTATTCAAATTCAAAAATTATACCGGAAAGCACGTTTTCTCATTGTGACGGGATAAAAATCATTGAAATTCAATCCTACAGTATCTCTTTTGTCAATTTAAACTGAGATTCCTCCAAAATGACTCAAAAATCGTACTAATAACGTTTTTCTTAATATAACAGAAATTGGTAACTTGAAATTTTTTATACTTCATAACCCATAGGAACCGGTTTCCGTCCATAACAAATAATTCAAGATTCCAAAAATCAAACACTGATCTTTTAGGGATAATTTACTGCTTAATTTAATCCTGACCTTTGAATTTCAATCGCCAAGTTGTCTCTGTAATGAAAATGTAAAAGACGGCGTTAGCTGGTACTAACCTCCTCGCTCAAAACAACCAACAGGAAAACATAGATTATCACGCGATTACCTCATCATTGAAAATATTCTCGACAGATGTTTAAGGAGAGATAGAAAAAAAAAAAAAAAAAAAAAAAAAAAAAAAAAAAAAACGAACAAATCCTATCGTCGAGAAATTTATTCGTAACAAATTTACGAGCCTTGGAAACAAGGCGGAATAAAATTTACAACATAATTAAACCGGTATGCGGCAATTGACATGAAATCAAATTATATTACTATATAATCGCGGCTATGATACCCAAAGCAAATAAAATTACTTCGTGGCATGTTCGGAGCAAACGCATCGCGCGGCAAAAAAGCACCAACAACAAGCCAAGGTACTGTAGATGAGATAATCTGTCCGCTGACGGAGAGCAGAAAAGGCTATTTTATTATCCTTTAATAATAGCTTTCACGGTGCGATGATAGGTGCAAATAAGATACCCTTGTCAAACAGCAGGGGTTGCCTGTATCGGACTCGGAGGAGTTATTGGCGTACACGTTCGAGTTTAATTTTCACTTCGAAACACCAACACGACCATATTACCTACTTCGTTCACCCTCCATTCCACCTTCTTCCACACTCCGAGGGCGACTCGCGAACTAGATTTATTAATTAAGTCGTTCGTTGTATCGTACTCCGAAGGTAAATTCTCAAAGCGGAGGATTTTTTGCAGCCTCCTTGGCGGGATACTTGTTGCATAATGCATATACACAGGTATCTCTACCGCGCCCGTCCCACGTCTCTACTCGTAGGCATGTATCGTACATACACGTAATATACGTAAGTACCTTTGAATTGAAGGTAAAAGAGGAAAAAAAAAAGTGAAACTATGCATATAAAACAGGCTATAGATATACGTACAAAGAGCGTTTAATTGGATCGGTAGCGCGGCGGTGCGGTTTTTATTGACCAATGTTTTGTGTTGGAGAATTATTAACTCGCTGCTGGAAATAACCGGCGTCAATTTATGTATAAGCATAACGTTAATGAAATGAAAAATTACGTAGTATTTGTATGTTTCTGTTTTTCTCTCGTTCTCTCTCACACTACCTTTTTTATATACGACGATATACCATTTTTTTTTTTTTATTATTATTTGAAGCTACCGCGCCTTTGAATGCGCATACATAGAACCCGAATATTTGTAAATATTTGTGTATAATTATTACACGCGTATTTTATTATTATTATTATTATTATGGCTAAAACACGTTTACTAAACGATTAAAGCAGATAGCAGATTATTCGAAGGAAGAAATTAGTTTACCTTCGAACTAGCAAATATATTGTATACCTGCATAAAAGTATTTTATATTTAATGTATTTTTCGTCACCTGTTCGATTAATACTTTATAGGGAACCGCATTTTGAGTGAATTTATTGTAGAAGAGAGACGAAGATTTTCATTCAGAAAAAAGAACTTATATCGCTGGTTTGAAACCACCCAAATAATTTTAGGCTTGCGAATTATGTAGATGAGCGTGTATCTAAACCGGTTCCAAATTCCATGCTAAACATCAAATTAAGTTTAATCGTAAAATTTTCAAGATATCCAAGCAAGAACTTAGAAATCTTTAGTGCAGTGATATTAAAATTCATGTAAACTCAATCTCAGCATTTCATGCAATTTTGCTCGAACTGATTTGAGTTTTTTGAAATCTAGCCAGTACAACTCGTATATTTGATTTCTGAATGATGTTCTTGAGGATTTGGTTTTAAGCACGAAATCATTAACATAACTTGAATTTTGTCAACCGGTGCAAACCAGTTCTGACAGCAAACATTTTATATAGTTTCGAAATTAAAAATATGATTTGAGTATAATTTTCCAACATTCAGAACAAGTTTGTAGAACCTAGAGTGAATGTGAAAAACCGGTTGCAACCAGTCAAACATTGAAAAAAGTCAATCAAGATGAAATTTTAAAACAGGTTCAGAAGTACGAACAGTAGTTTTTGATTTTTAGAAAACATTTATTAATAGGATTTTGTTTTCAGCGAAAAATCTCCAAATATACTCCAATTTGAACAACTAGTGCAAACCAGTTTTGATTATAGTTGAAACCGGTTTCATAAACCTACAATACATACATTCAAGGCCGTTGGAAACGAAAATTCTCGAATCATTATTCGCAAACATTTTTCAAAGCCTTGATTTATGGCAAAAGCAAGAAATTTGAACCAATTTCTACTACGAAAGCATAATTTTGATAACTGGTTCGAACCAGTTTCACAGATTTCAACATGAGCACATGATTGAAATTTTGGCAATTAGTTCAAACTAGTTTCACAGAATCTAACTTCACTACCAACTTCTTAAATGGAATGGTTTGTTCAAAAATTCAGCGAAAATTTACTTCATATGACATAAACAACCAGTTTAAACCGGTTTTGTCAAACATGCACAAATGATTTCACAAAGGTAAGTTATGCTTAGAAATTTAGCAGATAAACGCTTCATGTAATTTCGACAACCGGTTCAAACCGGTTTGGCATGTTAAATTATAACAACAAAATTTGAAAAAGGAATGCAGGGTTTAAAAATTCAATAAATAAGTGTCTCGTGAAATTTTGATAACCAGTTCAAACTGGTTTCACATATTCTAGCCTCACTACCAACTTTGACAATGAAATGGTTTGCTAAAAAATTCAGCAAAGATATAGGTGTTTTACATAATTTTGACAACCATTTAAACCAATTTTGCAGATTCTAATACAATCACAGCATTCGAAAAACGAATGATACGTTCAAAAATTCAGCAAAGATTTGTTTCATATAGTTTTGAGAACCAGTTCTACAGATTTTAATTTCAGGATACATTATAATCAACTTTGAAAAAGAATTGTCATGTTCAAAAGTTCAGGAATGAGGAGTGTTTTTTTTTCTTTTTGAAATTACAAAAGCCAAAATTTTACCAACCGGTTGTTCCAACTGATGATTTACTTGAATGAACTGGTTTCAAAAAATTTCAAATAATTAAGAAAAATTATTTTTGTAATCTATATTTTCTCCGATATCAACTACTGGTTCTAATCTCATGAACTTTGTTCAATATTACTCTGACAACCAGTTCGAACCAGTTTCTATTACTCTCTTATACGTATCAAAAATGTAATAATTGTAATACAATCATTAGAAACATTCTATCAACTAATTGAAACTGTACTGTAGGTACATATAAATCATCATTTAAAGATTAAATAACCAGCTCAATAATCAAAAACAGATTTTCGTCAACTTCAACAACTACTATAATCTCATTTTTACAGCTTTTCTTATACATATCAAAATAAGTCGATTTTATAAAAAATTATCGTTGAAGAACTCAGTCATCCTATGATCTGAATTTTACTAGCCCTTAAGAACCGGTTCAAACATTAATTAATCAACCAGAAATTATACTTTTGAAGATGGATATATCATCTTCAGTTTTTCAAAGTACTTCAAACTATGTAGCCTTACGATTAATCCAACTTTGAGACTTCCCAAGAAATTATCCAAAACCCAAACAAATCACATTATATCGAATTGGTATTCTATATTCTCTCATTCGGGAAAGAAAGAAAAATACACACAAACATTCACTCCATATCTATTCATGTTCATTCTGTTTTTTTTCCCGAAGCAAGCAGCAGCAAAACATTAGATAAACTTTACATAAAAAATACACCAACATAAGGTACTATATTTTCATCGCCCATCGATAAACCATCTATATAACTCGACAACAGCGACGAGTACGCAACAATAAATCGATAAAACCTATTTAAACCGGTTGAAATGTGTCATTTAGTATACATTATATGCTCGCTTACAAGCTTATCCGTTCTATATCCATTATATTTCCATTCATACGGTAAAATTTCCTTTACAAATGCGAAACCATCCGAGCATCGAGTATAGATCTCGAAAGCCGTAGGCTTTTAACGATCATTTCTTCAACATATACATAGGTAGGTACATCGCATCGCTCTAAATATGTATACCCTTTAAACATGAAGAAAAATCGCTCATCTGCCCGTTTACAAGCTTTCTCCGGCATAAAGTACAGTACATTTATACGCCGCCGAGTTGCGGATACGAGAGTCATTAAAGAAGGAAAAATACACAAACACATACACAAGATGAAAAATTACCTCCTATAGAAGAGAGCATCTCGCTATATAATACTATGTATTATATGTACATTATAAACGTCCTCATGTAGTATGTAGTACCATATTCAGCAGTTACACTAGACACGACCATTCATCTGAGACACCGAGAGAATGTCCTCTCATATACGTATGTATTATAAATAAATATTCCCAATTCCAATAGCATCTTTCGTATTCGTATTCTTATCCATTTTATACCTATTACACATACTAAGTAAGCAAGTGTACCTACATATACCTTATATCGACTGTTTAAATGCTAATATCGTAAATCAAGAAAATCGTCGTCGTTATATTCGCAACACGACGACAACGACAACGAACGACGAAGACAACATTACAACATCTCTACGATCGAAGACATTATCATCATTGATGATCTTGATCTTCGTTCACAGCATACACTCACACAACACACACAAAGCAGAAAGCTTTATTGCATTTCATCATCACCACTACCTTATGAATTTACACTCTCGACTCATGCATATATCACCAATATTTCCAATACCTACATTAGCATATAAATTGTTTAAATATCATATAATATATTTATACTCCGATTTAAATTAAATATATGCACTTGAATAGCCAATGTTCGCAGCATTAAACATACGCATTTATTATGCTACCAAAATTTATCGCCGGATAAAACACATCCAGATCTTTGAATAAATTTCGATCACGAACCTACACTACCAGTCATAAGTCTTGGTACTCCTAGCGCGAAGCGTCAAAATTGGCGACTGTTTCATCATCTATTATTATCTACTTTTGGAAACCTCAAGAGTTTTTAAGCACCAAAAATGCATGTGATTTTGAAAAATAAAAATTTACAAAAGGCCTTGTGAAGCATGCGGATTACGTGGTGAAATTTTTCACCATTTTATTTCAACTAAGCGGTTCTAACTTTGTACAAAAGTAGATATCTATCATTAAACTTCTCTATTGGTTTAAAAATTTCAAAATCGAAAATACCTACAATTTTGACTGAAATTTGAGAAAAACAATTATAAAGGCAATCAAATTGAAGTAATTTGACATGATGAACACAAATCTAAGCGTAGTTTTTTCATTCGTCGATTTCTGTCTTCGATAATTACATAAAAGTACTCATTTCGAATATTTTTCCAAAAATTACAGATTTTTCAAGCTGTTAAATACGAATCTAACCATCAGAATTGATGGTAATAAACCGGTTTTATTTTATAGAAATTTTGTTCTCTTTTTGTGAAAACTCGCATACTACCTTTTACCTTTGAATTTTCATGAAAATCAAAGGTCTCGAATTTCATCACGATAATTCCCGCAAATAAACCGGTTTCATTGGAGAATTTTTGTTCCATTTTTTTTTAGACTTGCGCATTGCCTTTTTTCAAAATGTTAAACTGATGAACACGAATCTGAATCTGAAAATTGGCGCAAAAGAACCGGTTTCATTATGGAAAAATGTTGTTTGATTCTTTTGAAAATTCGCAAGTTGGTTTTTACCTTTGATTTTCAAGATAATTCGCGTATTATCATTTTTCGAGTTTGCTAGATTCATATTTCGTTATAAAATTGTTTGCAAATGAACCGGTTTCGCAACTAACCGGTTTCATAGTGAAAATTTTCTTCGATTTTTTTTAAAATTCTCATACTGCCGTTTTTCAAGGCGCCTGATCACGAAAATTGGCGTAAATGAACAGGTTTCGTGATAAACCGGTTTCATAAACAAAAAACGCTGTTCAATTCTTTTTAAAATTCCCAATATGTCTTTTTTCAAGGTGTAGAATACGAATTCAATTATGAAAATTGACGCAAAAAAACCAGTTTCATTACAGAAAATTTGTTCTATTTTTTTTTTGAAAATTCTCAAACTGCTACTTTTCAAGACGCTGAATACTGATGTAAACATGAAAATCTGCGCAAATGAACCGGTTCCGAGTTAAACTAGTTTCATTGCATAAATTTTGATCGATTTTCAAGAAAATTTTCGTACTTACATTTTTCGAATTACTGAACTCAAATTTCACCACGAAAATGGTCGCAAATAAACCGATTTTATTGTGGAGCTTTTCTCCAATTTTTTTTCCAGCGTCTCATACCGATTTCTTTTAATGTGCTGAATACGAATTTTATGGTGAAAATGGGCGCAAATGAACCAGTTTCGAAATCAACCGGTTTCATTATGGAAAAATGTTGATCAATTCTTTTGAAAATTCTCAATATACCATTTTTCAAGGTGCTGAATACGAATTTGAATATGAAAATTGACGCGAATGAACCAGTTTTGAGGTGAACCAGTTTCAACGGCTCGGTTCAGTGAAACCGGTTTCATCACATAAATTTTGACTGCTTTATTACCGAAATTCGCGTACTCCCATTTTTCGAGTTACTTAACTCAAATTTCACTACGAAATTGCTCGCAAATGAATCGGTTTCAAAATAAACTGGTTTTATGGTCAACATTTTTTTGGATTTCTTTTTTTGAAAATTTTCATACTGATTGTTTTTAAGGAGATGAATACGAATTCGATGATGAAAATTTCGGCAAATGAACCGGTTCCGCAGTAAACCGGTTTCATTACATAAATTTTGGTGAATTTTTTTTGAAAATTTGCATACTGATTTTTTTTAATATGGCGAACATTAATTTGATTACGAAAATTCATGAAAATGAATTACTTTTGAGGTAAAACAATTTCATTACAGAAATTTCACCTGATTCTTTTAAGAATGAGTATACTGCTGTACTTTTGACCGCTGAAATCAAATCTGGTATCTTTCAACGATTTGTACGCACCAAGAAATTACCACTTTTCACAAAAAATAAGTAGATCTTGTGAAAATAGATTTTTTTTAAAAGATATATCAAGGTATTCACATCCATTAGAAGGAGAAAAATACCAAAATTTTGCTACACAGGGATACGCAAAGGTCGCTACGAAATCACCAAAATATGAATACCGCTTTAAAGGATCGAAAAGGGAAAGTTCAACGAACAAAATGTCTAAAATATGACGCTAATTTTTACGCTTCGCGTTAGGGTCACCGAGACTTATGACGCGTTATGTTTATGATTTTTTTTTTTTTTTTTTTTTAATAATTTGCTTTATAAACCTGCTTGGTAAAATTACTGACAAATGGAGTCTTTTTTTTTTTTTTTTTTTTTTTTTTTGCTACATACTTCGATGTGGGATACAAGAAAGGTGCGTTATTTAAGCCTCTAATCCGGCAGCAAATTAAATCGGACATTGGTCGTAAAACCTACGTACGACATACGAGTATACTCGCGGCGGGTGTAATTAGACGTACGTAACTACGTATCGATGCACGCGAAATACGAGTATCACCCACCTTCACCCTTCTTCACCCATAAACCACATCGACGAAATGGTGCACATAAAGATACAGGGACCAGCTAGCTGTGTGTAAACGATCGCGTCTGCATGCTCGACAATCAACATTCAAGATAGGAGGAAATCGATGAGACTTCGATAAAATATGGGCATTTTTGCGAACACATTTCGTGAGTTGGGATTATAATCGGTTTGTGCGCAGCACGTACGCGTATTTATAAGACCTACTAGCTCGGTCGATAATAATGCAAAGTCTATATAACTACATACATACAAGCTAAACTAACGTAAGCCAGCCAGCAAGAATCAGCAGCATCCTCTTTTCAAAAATACATTTATTAACACCCACTTCTGTATTTCTCTCTCTCTCTCTGTCTCTCTCTTTCTTTTATACCTTGAGATCTAGGTACGTACGTACGTAGACCTAATCAACTAGATACATACACGCTATACACGTTCATCTATAGCCAAATAAACCAACAACCGAATATATTTGTGGGTATTTGTGGTATATTATTTTTACCAAGTGCCCATTACGAGCAGTTCAAGTCCAAGGGTGAGCAAGCGTACTTTTTAATAGTGCTTTCTCTGTCTATCGGTACGTATTTCACCTATACACGACTAAAATCCCATATTACTGCAATCGTCCTCGAACATGCAGAATAAATATACAAACGTACGTACGTACCTATAAGACGACTATCAACTGGTTACCCTGCTCTTCAACCGGTATAATAAATTCCATTCAGCCTACATCTGGCGCGATAAACTATTCGCAATCGCAATCGCAATAGTCTTATTTCCTCCGTATATACGTATCTCATGCGTCTCTCCTCACTATCTCCTCGTACACATCTTTTACCAGCAACTCACAGTTCAATTATTATCGATTAAACTGATTCCAAGACGACCATGTACTTCCTCTCGAGCCCTGCTCAGCTCCTCCGTTCTTCGTTCACGTATCGTATATTTATTTCGAAAAATAAAGAAGGAAAAAAAAAAGAAAATTACCTACGACAAACGAAACTCGATCTGGTTTTTAGCCGATTTGAATACACCAAAAAAAAAAAAAAAATACGAAATAGGTACGCAATACGTAAAGAAAATCTCAATTCTTACCCGAATGCGGTTTAGATTCCGAATACCGTTCTAATGCCCACGAACATAGATCACAAGTGGTAAGTCCGTCTGGCGAAATTTGATCCTCGAGGTAAGGTGGCCTAGGTGGCGGTGGTAAGAATGCCCCAGACCAAAAGGTCGAATCGGCTCGTAATAAATCGGACGACGATACTTCCGCCGTATCTTCTTCGATCGCCTCCGGCCATATCCAATTCGTATCATCGATATCTTCGCCACTCGAGCTCGAACCGACGACGCTCATATCAAACGATATACTCCTCCTGCCAATAAACGACCAAATGTTAATCAGCAGCACGTCCACCGACGATGATGCTAGTATCATCACAGAGCACTTAGCACATTTGTAAAATCAACAACAAAAAAAAATTTGCGGCACTAAAAAATTACGATTTAAATTTTCCACCCCTTTCTAAAACCTGGTGTTCGCTGTAAAAAAAAAAAAAAAATTAACTCGAATGACCAGCGATGCACATAGCTCGACTATTTAACAACCAACAAACGACAACTACTATTCGACCATCTCGTCAACCAAACGCAGCACCACCGACCGATACAATATATATCGAATAACGAAACCGATTTATAGGGTGTTTTTCTCCAAATAAACCAACAGTAAAATGTTGACTACCTTTTTTCCTCTGTATGTATATATACATATGTGTGTGTGTGTGTGTGTGTTGTAAAGACTAAGAGTACATCCCTTCCTATTTCTATAGCTCTAACATATATACATACATGCGACTTGTATGCAGGTACAAGATCAGGGCTGAGGGCTGTGGTTCGCCTTGATCTTGACGACAGACGTGTATAGGTGTGAGGCGAGGCGAGGGTTAAAAACTTTAAAGATACACCCCGAATGAATTTATAAGCCTATACCTAGATCCACCCAGTACCTAGTATGCGTATGCGATTCCCTTACGACCTGTAAGATGTACGCGATTATCGAAAAACCCAGCGGGAACCTACCTCAACCTACTACCCATTGTATATGCCATCAATTTATACACAATCGTATCTTGTTAAAAAACCACTACTACTAGTTGTACCTAGTAGGCATACTAGAGGTATACTGTACTATACTACCGAGACCAACCTACAGCGAAATTTTACCCGCTAAGCCGATAACACGAAGGAAGAATAGATGTATCGAAGGTGAGTAGGGACGTAGGGACGTAGGGATAAGAGATGAACCGCAATCGACTGTAGTTCGCGTGCTGATGCTAACATCTTCATTAACACGAGACGAAACGACCCGTTTCCATTTCTATCTTTATAGTAGCCTATTATTCAGATGTGTGTTCTGGCGTTCGAGTAGATCTTTCTTTTATTGTACTAATACGCTGGATCCTTTCTATAAATATTATGTACTCATTCATAGGTTTAAATTTAATCCTACGATAAAATATTTACGTATCAATAAACGTGATACGAGGATGTACGAGGGCTAATATTGATCGTAAAAGGTATTGAAAAGAAGTCAAATATAGAAAAATTTAACATCGATCTAAAATAATATTTGTGAATATGAATTTCATAGAGGAAGACGACTCTGTCAAACATAAAACTCGTATCGCACGAAAAATTGAAAAATTCACTAAAATCATTCATTGAAAAAGTGCAGTTTCAAAGTTTAATCTTGCGGAATGAAAGTGGACGGATCCCCAACAAGGTAGTTTGCAGCACGTATCAACTCCCAAAAGAAAGGATAAGTCAAATTACAAAATTACTACGATTTTTGAACTCAGCGCGAAATTTTAAAGCAAAATTATTCATCAAGGCAACCTATACATCCAAATTTCAACTTTCTACAAGAATTAGTAAACCAGTCAAATTGGCACCAAAAAAAAAAAAAAAAAAAAAGGGCTAAAATGCAAATAAATGGTACCTTTGAGATTTTT
>FIZR01027949.1:0-10268 GCA_900060175.1 Ferrisia virgata | reverse complement strand
TTTAATTTTTTTTTTTTTTTTTTTTTTTTTTTTTTTTTCAGGCGTTTGCGTGGTTAATAGTAAAAGTGTGTTGAATTTCGATAATGCAACCGTTATTGAATACAGGCAAGTGCCACATTGTTATTCCATAGCGGTAGCCGAATGTTCACTAAATTCTCAATTTATGGTTGGAGTAAGACGACTGAACAGCTCCGATATATTGGTATACCGATCATTACCATGAATGCGAATATGAATTCATTCGCTATACGTGTACTGATATTATTACCAATACCGTCATTATTATTTATTTGTTTTTTCATCAGGAAACGAAAATAATTTCCGCGTTTACCGCGTTAACATTATCTTCGATAGCAAACAATGGATCGCAATCATTGAGTTTAAACGACACGTCCATTCCAGTTCGCTACAACTATCAGCGATATCCCATTTCAAGCAACGATTCCAACTTTTTGTTCAAGTTCGTAAAATTTGGCTCATTTTTTATAAAAAAATGCGCTGAACATGTATCAACAATTCAACATTTAGGCCTATTGTCACGAGTTATACTTCAGTTTTTGCACCTTTCAGGTATAAATATTGGGAAAAATCTAAAATGATTGAAATAGTCATCGGCCAATCAGGATTACTCATCCAGTACTACGGGCAATCAGTTGTAGCTATTGCTTCTAGTAATTTACGGGGACGCATGTGCGGTTTATGCGGAGATTTTAATGGCGAAATTAGCAATGAAAATTCCATTTTTGCCCCTTGTATAAGTGATCTTACGATTTAGGCCTACCGATTAACGTAACGTGTGAACAATAATAATCAAAATCTCCAGTATTTTTTTTAAATATTAAATTATAATAATAAACCGATTTTCATACAGAGAAAATTTTATTACCCTGAGTAGAGTTGGTAATGCAATCGTAGAATTCGATTAAAATAACTCTTATAATTATGAGGATAGTTTTCGGCCTTCGCCGCTGACCAGTGACCACTTCCCAGGAGATTTTAACAAAAGCAAGCGATAAGGAATAGTTACTATAGATCTACGAGTAGCTAAGTCATATAACTGGCTGACTGAAATTTCGTTGAAAAAGTTCATTTTTTATGTCCAGCGAATTACTCTCAATTTCTTCAATTAAATACGCATTTTCTAGACAATCTAATAATATTATAACTCGCCTGAAGCGATAGCGTTATAGTTCCTGTAATTTATTACATAGGCAACTTATTATACTCACACGCATCGCAAAAGTTTGAAAAATTGTGTATATGACCTACAGTTTGCGCTTAATCGGGTGATCAAAATTGGCACGGAAAAGTATATTTACATGCTACATACATAATAATTGACAAAACTAAACGGAAAAGAAAAAGTAAGATAACGGTAAAGGACGAGAAGAAGAATCCTCAGAGCTCTTGATTGGAGTCCTGGACCGGCAACTTCACTAGCTGCTGCACGGCGCGTCGCACCTCCGTACCTTTTGAGGCTACCGTCACGATTCTTAGCCGGCCTGCTTTGTCTGGCCTACCACCAACGATACGTCCGAGCGGCCAGCAGCATGGGTTTGTGCGCTCTTTAATGACTTTGATATTAGGCCGACTGGCTTGCCACTTCGTTCGTGATTGCAAAGTGGACAGATACCCCATCTTCCACCTCTGCCAAAAGGACAGGATTTTCTGAGGCTGATCACCAAGCATATCAAACAACGAATTAACCTTGCTGGAGGCATCGGGTGCTCTTGGATTCAGAATATGATCGCCAACCAAGAAATGACCTGGTTTCAATACCTCAATCATGCCGGAATCATGCTTAATACCTTTTGCATATAAAGGCCGGGAGTTCATTATCGCCTCAACTCCAGCGAGCATGGTTTTAAAATCATCCTCGAAGAAAACAGCTCCTCGTGTACCTGCCAGTAATAGGCCTTTACCTACCTTCACTACTGCTTCCCACACACCACCATGGTGAAGCGAGCGCGCCGGAATAAATTTCCATTCGAATTCGCTGCCTACTGGGTGCCGCTTCAACTCGTTGTGTGCAACGACGAAATTGGTGGCATTATCCGACCAGATGATTCTTGGAACACCTCGTCTAGCTGCGAATCGTTGTAGAGCTGTCAAGAAAGCTTTAGGGGTCAAATCTGCAACCGACTCGATATGCGCTGCCCGAGTAACCATGTATACAAAAAAAACCGCGTAATGCTTTAGGTACTTTGTAGTTCGATTATTAGTACACTTCACAGTGAATGGTCCGGCAAAATCGACGCTGGATACCATGAACAGACAAGCAATTTTTGTCCAGTCAGCTAGCAGATTGCCCATTAATTGCTCGATAGTTTGCGCCTTCATAAGGACGTGCCAGACGCATCGTTTAATCGCTTTTTTAACTTGAGCGATACCACCATTGATCAACCAGATTTTACTTCGAATAAATCCATGCACGAATTCCTGGGATGCGTGGAAATATTTTTCGTGCACGTGACGTATGAGTAAGCCCACTAGAATGGATTTCGCGTACAATATAATTGGATGCTTCACATCGTACGACAACGGCCTTTGTTCTAGCCTACCACCAACGCGCAATAGTTCATGTCCATCGAGAAACGGGTTGAGTGCGATTAATAGACTGTTTTTTGGGAGTGGAGATTTATTTTTTAACGTGATAATCTCCATCGGGAACCATGCGAGCTGCGAAACATGGTAAGCTGAGCGAATGGCCGCAAAGCTTCTCACTGGATCGTCGGCTAATCGCAGCAGTTCGAATAACTTGAACCACGCGAACCAATTCATGGTACGACGAAAATAGTTAGCCACGTGGTTTGCGACCTTTAGACTTCGGGTAGATTTGCAGGTAATTTGACATTGAACGTCGCTAGGCAATTTAGCACTAACCAATCGGGCCCATGCAACCATAAATCGTTATCTATCAGCATTGACGTTTTTTCGATTTTACGTAGCTCCAGCGCTCATGAAGGAACACTGATGTGACAAACCCACACGCAATTTCTTACATATGCTTCGTACCTCGATGCCGGCCCCTTGAGCCAAGCTAAAATGACTTCAGAGTCACAATAAAGTCTAACATTTGCAGTATTGTACTCTAATGTTTTGGCAATTCGGGAAATTAGTTTTGTTAGTAACACTGTACTGAGTAACTCGAGTCGCAGTATCTGTGTTATCTTTATAGGCGCCACCTTCGATTTTAATGCAACGAGAATTGGACGGGCATTTTCTGGCGATGTGAGCTTTAAGTAAACAGCCGCTCTGTATACTCTCGAACTAGCATCGGAAAACCCAATCAGCTCGAACATGTCAAGCTTTTCAGTGGAGTAGGCCCATCGGATTTTGAACTCAGGCAAGCGACAGGTTTCTTTGTAATATGATCGAAATTCTTCATCAAGCCTCAGTGGCACTAGAGCATCCCAATCTGCTTCTTTTTGCCATAGCTCTTGAAGCAATATTTTCCCTTTGATAAGTACTGGATTAACAAAGCCTTGTGGGTCAAAAATGCTCGTGATTAATGAAGATACTACGCGCTTAGTCAACGTTGCGTCGCTGATTTCTGCCATTTTTACGTTGATTTGGTATCTGTCCTCTAGTGGGACCCATTGCAAGCCTAATATCTTCGCTAAGCCGGTCGATGCGAACGATATGGGCTTCAGCTCCTCAACAAGTGATGGGGATAACGATTTTAAAAACTCTGACGAGTTTGATACATATTTTCGAAGCGGAAACTGCGCTTTGAGCAACGTGTCGTGAATAAACTTGGCCTTGATAATCGCTTCTTGAACGCTGTCTGCCCCAGAGAGCAGATCGTCTCTAAAGAACTCATCTTGAACAGGTTTGGTAACCTCAAGATGCGATTCTTTGCCATCTTCGGCCGCGATATGCAAGCACTTGGCGGTCACATACGATGCGGGTGATGTTCCATATGGCAAGGCTATAAGCTCGTACATATCAATCATAAGACCTGGATGGTCGCGCCATAATATCGTTTGATATTGCACATCGTCTGGATGCACTCAAATCTGACGGTACATTTTGCTAATGCCCGCCGAAAATGCAACTAGGTACTTCCAAAATCGGACATTCACATCAAACACATTTCGCTGGATCGTCACACCAACCATCAGGGTATCGTTCAACAAGACACCGTATTTTGGTTTCGCGGATGCATTGAATACTATACGACATTTTGTGGTGGTGCTATCAGGCTTCAACACGGGTAGATGTGGTATGAAGTATCATGCCACCGATGTGTTGGTGACCTGCCTCATGTGGCCCAATTCGCGGCATTCTTTCATAAAATTGACCTCAGCCCCGATGAGTAGGTCGACCTCGTTGCTTTGCCAACCTCCATCAGCGAAGTCGAGTTGGTCGTTGAGTAACTGAATACACCTTATGGAATTGGCATTTATTTCATACAGTAGCCGACCAATTACTTCGGCTTTAAAATTGAGCTGGTAGGCTGAGAAACATGATTTGATGGTAAGGGATACAACGTACTCGTTGTTATGCTGGATGATATTTGTTGGTGATGGTACTTTGTTTAGCCGATGCCGAAGCACAAATGACTCTGCTACTAAGTTAACTTGCCAGCAATTGACGATTAGGGCTCAAGCAAGCAGACTGCGCGAACCGAGTCGACCTTTAATTACTGCTGTAGGGAGTAAAATGTTTGCCTTTGGACGAGCGAGTGCTAATGGGAATTACGAACCAGGTTGCAGGAAGAATGGTGCAAAATTTCGGTAGAAACTGTGCAAAAATATATTAGAAATATGCCTAATCGTTTGCAGCATGTCCTCAACCAGCGTGGTTATCCGACAAAATACTGAGTAAGGAGTACTCGTCTCTTTTTCAGCCTTTTTCGTTTGTGTCCGAAAACTTTTTCAACCTTTTTTATGTGTCCGATTACTTTTTCGTTTTTTGTAACGCGTCGTTACCTACCTAGTTTTGTATTTTTCGTTCATATTTTTGAAGTTACCTATAGTTTATCATGTATACTTACCTGTGATAAAAAATTTGACATCGATTGCTTCATTTTTCCCTTATTTTTTCATGTGAATGTGCGCAAGAGTCTTGTGTGTTGGAAGGTGTCCGAATACTTTGCCGAGTCACTGTACCATAGGTTCTGCACTTTCGCCTGGTTAGTAGAAAGAAAGAAAAATTTTTTATTTATTTATCTATTTTCTGGTTTGTTTGCTTTTTCATTGAAAACTTTTATATTTGAATGACAAAAGGATACAGGACAAGGACGCAGGGTTAATGAATTGTTCATTGTTCAGTTACAAAGATAGAAGAAACTAAAATCTGACACTGAATATAATGTAGATACTGATACATCCACTTCAGCAGATGAGTAAAGTTGATTAAAAAATAATGTTTCAAGACTCCGTTTTACGTGTTTTACGTACATGGTTAAAGCTAAGCCACTCAACTTTGTATCATTTCAAAAATCTTTCTGTCTATTTCTTTCTCGATGAATTCCACTTTCAAAATACTTCTATGCGTCTCTGTGTTTGAAAAACTAACTGAACCGGTTTATCCTCTTTACCCACCGCTGTTCTATGCACTACGAGTATGTTATTTGACACAAATCTTAGCTTTCTTCCCAGTCTGCGTTGTTGAGTTATTCATTTATACCTTATTTGTACAGTTTATAAATAATTTTTCTATTCAATCTATTCATGGTTGTCAAATTACGATCAGAATTTTTGAAATGTATTAGTTTCAAATTGTAATTTTTCTACCATCCGATGTGATTTTCAGATGAAACGAATTACTATTATCTTAATCCTTATTTTCCGCGTAATGATAAAATAATCTATTCGATGGCTTTCTTATGCCCAGTGAGGATACGCCGAGGGAAAAAAAAGAAAAGTAAATTTCTTTCTGTTTGCTTGTTTTTGATAACAACTGGCTGCCTTTAATTATTACATCTAATAACAAGTATTGATAATATAAGATTTTTTGGTCATTTTTTTGACAAATAAATAAGGTAGTACCGGAGATGTGGAAACGAAGGAATTGCGAAATAACACTTTCAGTGGCATGGGACGAATCACCGGAAGTGCTTCTATTGAAACATTAGTCCGAGTTGGAATAGAGAAAGAGAATGGATTATCTCCTGACAGTAAAATGGTTGTACTACATGATTTTACTCCTTGTGTTGATGATGAATTACAAGTAAAAAGAGGACAAGTAAGCATATTGTATATCCGTAGTATCCATCCAGGGAAGATATTAAATATTTTCCAATCTGTGGCATACGATTATTTTCAATTTTTTCAGGTTGTCAATATCTTGTACCGGGAAAACGATTGGGTTTATGTTATAGCCGAAGATTCAAGGTTGGAAGGATTTATTCCTCACTCTTATTGTACTCCATTCAATTCTCATTTAGGAGAAATAGCTCTCAATAATTTAAAAAAAAAGTTACCCCGCGAGCAGTTGAATAATTCAAATGAGCTTGAAGTTGACGTGAATGTAGAAAATCAACTAGGTAGGTAAAAGTAATATTTCAATTGTATAGAGTTCCGTATTTTACGTAGATGATACCTCATACGTATCACAACTAATCCGCATAATTTTTGAAATTTCTGTAGCATATCTACAGTGTTATGTTATATTACGTGATATGCTATGTTTACTTTTTTTTAATATGGTTTTTTTTCACAGCTACGGATGGATCAGACAATGAAAGTTTCAATAAAAAAGACAACAATCAAAATCAGCAACCTCATGTTAGCATAACCAGCTCACACGCATCTTTACATAGCGCATCCTCATCCCAGCCAGAAATACACCCTTTCTTCAAAGTTGATATAAATACATTTTATATTTATTTCATTGACATTGCTTATTAAACGTGGCCTAATGTGAACCCCATATTTTGCAGGACCCTTCAGGCCGTTTCATCGTTTTATACACTTTTATTGCACGAGACGAAAACGATGTTAGCGTTGAAAGAGGAGAATTTGTGACAGTATTAAACCGTGAAGACCCGGACTGGTACTGGATTATCAGGAGTGATGGCCAAGAAGGATTTGTACCTTCAGGTTTTGTGTATCCGGCTGATGTATTACAAAGTAAAATTTTTTTGCATGAAAACATTCAAGTGCCCATAATAAAACTTTTATTACTACGCGTTCACTAAATATTTGTGTTTTAGGTCATTTGAACCAAAATAACCAAATTTCAGCTTCTGCTGCCCTACCTTTCAATAACAAAATTAATAAAATGACTAATTCGTTATCGCTGAATAATGCCGTTATACAGAATTCTTTAAATTCTACTGTACAATCATGCAGCCCAAATACGCAGCAAACGACTATAAATGAGGAAATGCGTTTTCACGGAACAGAACTAGTAATGTTATACGACTATAAGGTATGGTTAATTTTGATAAAATTTTTATTCCATTTTTACAAAAAATATATCTACTTGAAATTATAGGCGCAAGCTCCTGACGATTTATCAGTAAGAAGAGGAGACTGGATTTATGCTGATTTCAATACTCAAAACTTAGATGGTTGGCTGTGGGCATATGCTCCTAAAACCCGAAAATGTGGTTTTATTCCAAAAGCTTATGCCAGACCACCAGCGATGACTAGTCTCTGAGGATTGGTTCGACAAAATTTTATCCAATAATCTGGCGTTATCACATATCAACTTAGTAGGCTTGAATCTTATGACGCCAATTGATTCTCGCCAATTTAGAAGATTATATTTTTCGTGAAAAATCGTCTTGTTGAATTTTTAAGAAAAAAACGTGATTTCTTATTTTTACGAAGTCACTAGTGAATAGCAATGAAAAAAACGCACTATTCCTGAAGAGGATTGCTAGATAAATTACCGATCCACATTTACCCCCCTTGAAATTTTTCCCACATCAAAGTTTATCAACGGCATCCAGCTTTTTATTATATGTGCATTAACTTATTCCTATGAAACGGTTCATTAAAATAATTTACTATACGAAGTGCCATGTTCCATTATGCTGCATTATGGCGGTAGTTCAATAAAATTGATCATGTTATGAAAATAATTCGCATTTTGTTTTTTTCGGTAGTGAAATAGAATTTATTAATAAACAATTTTTCGCATACATTTCAAGAACTTTAATTACAGAACATTCCACTTTTCTTCAAAAGCATTACATAATTTGGTACATGCTAGGGCGGCTGATAAAGGATAATTGCTAAGTGATACAGTTTCCTCTGTGTAGTTTACTTTCACCTGCAAATGAAAATAATTATACTTCCTGATTGGTATAAAGTTACGTCTTCCTAAAAAAAATCAGTAATTTGACAAACTTGTCCATGAGCCATAGCTCCAACAACAAAAACAATAGGCTCATTTTCAGGAACGAGATCTCCAGGGTGGACTAATTTATCTGAAGAAAACGAAGTACAGAATTTTCGACATCCAACAGGGAGATGATCTACAATTGGATTACGAATTACTTTTAACAATTTGATCGAAGTTTCTGTTGCTCTTACACTAAATTTATGAAGCAACTGTACTGCAATACAAAAAATAATAAATATTGAGAAATTAAAAAATAAAACTACCTCTAAATTGCTATAGAAACACGTTACCCATTAATCCTGCAAACCTCTTAAATGTTCTTGGTATTCTAGTTTGAGGACTAATTTCTATGAGGACGTTTTTTTCAGTATGAATAAATACCTGAAAAAGATAGTTAATGTCGGAAAAGCGGCATGAAAAATTCAATATTATATGATGACTAAACTTTACCTGAAGTAAACCGGCTCTATTCAAAGGACTATCAAGTAACATAAGCAGACACTGATGGACGATATCGGGACGACATAACCCAGGTTGTCTGTTATCTTTTTTTAAAATGTTAACATGGTCATCACAATTCAATAGTTCAAATGTCTTGCCGTTCTGCAATTCAGAGTAATTAATAAAGAATTTGAGGAACTTCTACTTTCAAAAAGAAGCGTACTTTTATTGATTCTAACTGAGCATTTTCCAAAATAATTATCAGTCGCTTTTCTTGTTTAGCAATGTGACCAATTGATAAATGAGAAGAGGGTGGATCGTATTGATCATCGTCTTCATCAAGCTTTCGTTTTCTTCCCATCGCGATGCAAATAGATTACTTCATTTCATTTATATATTCACAAGAAACAAACGAAATAACCGTTAACGATAGAACTTGAATATATGTGAACTAAGATATTATATGAATATCAGTGGACGAACAGTTCACAAGAGTGGTACAATAGTCAACGTGTGGTATGTTGATGTGTGGTCGATGCGTAGTTGATGTGATAATATGAGTGAGATGGTGATAAGCTACGACAGTGGTGTAGCCCAACATCTATAAATTAAAGAGAGGTTACACCAAAACACGTTTTACGCGAAAAATGGATGATGGCGTCCTCTCTTTATAGACCAGATTTGTGACGTCACTTGGAAGAAGATCATAGCTACTTTTGTAGTGGAAGTGAAATATTTATAGGTTTTTTGAATTTTTTGACAAAACTTTAACATTTGCTACAATTTTGGAGAGGACTTTCTTTATAGAGAATAAAAAATTCTATCTGATGAAATAAAAAAAATTAAAATCTATTGAGAGTTCATCGCTTAAAAAAATTATTTGTTGTGATGAAACGATAGAAACATGAAATTTCATAGCTTTTTATTATTTTTTTTGTAAAATTATGAGATTTACAACAATTTTGAAGAGAATAAAAATGCCAAACTGCGAAAATTTTCATGCAAAAAATAGGCAGAAATGATGAAGAAAGATGTGAGATTATAAATGCTGGAAAATCGGTTTGTCAATTGAGTTAAGGTCTTGGAAATTTTTGGATTTCCCAATTTTTCTTTTTCAGATTTTTTGAAATTGAGGTGACTGTACGCAAATGGGAATGAGCAACAGGTAGCTGTAAATTTATGAAAAAGAACTGATGCCAAAATTTCCAAATTTATAAGAAATTTAGTAATTAATTCAGGGTTTCAAAAATGGAAAATTTTTTGGGTTTCCTTTTTGTTTTTGCACTATTCGTTTTTAAAAAATTTGAAACGTTTTTGTTTTTCATTTTTTTTATTAAGTGAATATAAATATTAAATAATTTTTTTTATTAATCAAATTAATAAATAAAAAAAATAAACCAAATTTTTTTCGTTTTTGATTTTTTTTTAAAGTAAAAATACGAATACGTAATAATTAAATTTATATAACAATGAAAATTTGAAAAATTTATCAAAAAAGCTAGGAAATGAGCAAAATATGGTTCATT